>JBBPOL010000289.1:0-15717 GCA_038091435.1 Leccinum variabile | reverse complement strand
CTAATACTCCCATTGCAATTCCTGCGCCGTCGTCAACCAAGCTTTTCGACGGCAAGGTCCTGACGGCTTTCTCGTTGGGCGTCGCAACCACATTAGTAGCTCTCAGATTCGCTAGCAGTCTCCGTGTTCACTAATCGGTCTTTAAATTCCTATTTCACCAAGGGCTATTTCTACTAGCTACCTAGCTCTAAGTGTTGTTCACTTGCGGGTAGTAATTTACAGTACTCCCTTGACATGAATATAGAGAGTTAGGGTTAGCAAGCGCGCTCGTAACCAAGGCTCGCGGCAGTAGTCATGTCTTTCGTTCTATTCGCATATAGCGTGCATTCACCGAGTGTCACCGAGCACGTCGCTGGCACGTCATGTATAATGCTGCAAAGAGGATACGGACGCTTGACGACGCGGCAGGAGGCAAGGAGCGTGTTGCTCGCTCACTGTAGTACTTCACTGCCGCGCTTGTGGCAACGTTAATGTTGTCATGGCTGGAGTGCGCCCCACTGTTCTCGAAGAGATCTCAAGACTCGTCGATCGACGTTGACAACTCCCTTTGTACGATGTAAGACAGCGAGGGACCCAGTGGCACCAGGGTGAGCCATCTAACTTGGGCCAACCTTGCCCGCCAAAGGACTCCCCCCTGTTTTCGCCCACCAACATTCTTGGTGTATAATCCCAGTACTTACAAACCTCCCAACTTTGAAATGAATAGACAAGTTTCATTTGTACTGTTGATCCTTGCTTACCTGTGCTGGAGCGTGTACATTGCGCCACAGTGGCCACTGATGGCCGTCAACGTGGCGGATCATAGTCCGTAATAAACCACGAAACCGCGCCCAGAGTCTCATATATTCCCCACTATTCCTGATCTTTATGTAGGTGGAAGGAAAACCACCTGTGAATGTTGACCTGAATGGCCGGTTGGTTAGTGTGTTCATAAATGCGCGTAGCGATCTCATGGATAATCTGGAAACATAGAATCATCAATTACATAAATGCCCAGCGAAAACAATAAGGCCTTTGTCGGAGACGCACCACATTCAACGTTTGTCGTCATGGGACAATGGAAGAATCAACGTTGACGGAAAGGCCATGCGGACGCGGCATGCATGCATGCACAGGACCCTGTATGAGTGGAGTAAAATGAGGCATCTATACATCCTTTCACTCTGCCATGTCCCTGCTTTCACTCCCCTTCATCTTCTCCGCTGCTCACGTCTCCAAATGGGAGGCCCTCCCAGAAGACACAGAGTCCAGAATTGAACTTGAGAAATGGTCGTGGGTAGCCGCCCACGGCGGGTCATCCGAGTCTGAGAATGATGCAGAGTCATCAAAACCCAACGAGATCATGTTTTCGATGGATGAGAATCACGAGCGGCGCAGGGTAGCGACACGGGACCACCCGACCAATTCACACCCACGCTCTACGCGTCCGTTTCGCTTCCCATCTCTTGTCAGCGCTCTGTGTTTGTGACATTCTGCGTTTTAGAACAAATGGCGGTGAAAACTCATACCTGGATCACACTCTGGTTCCTCTTGACTGCACCCGTCATCATCTGGGATGCGACCTACTGTTTCATGAGGTATATCTCCGGTTCTTCCCTGCAGCAATGTTTGTCTCACGATCTCGCCTTGACGTCTAGACCACGCTCCATGGTCGGGGGAGATCTTCACTGGATTTGGGAGCCATATGGGATATACCAAGACATAGACTACGTGAGTCCGTCTTCAACAGTATGGATATAGTTCATATCTTTCATACATCATCGAATAGGTGTATGGTGTGAAAGCTCTCGAAGAAAACAACGGCTTCACAAGCGCACAGTGTAAGGTTCTTCCTAACCTTTATATGTCTGCTCAGCCTCCCTGGATTCTCTTCACACAGCCCTGCTTAACGTGGTGGAGACGGCGTTGAACCTAGTCTACGTTTACCTCGCAAACGTATCCGGCTGGTCTGGCGCGCCGCTGATTGGATTGGCTGCGGCGACTATGACGCTTTCCAAGACGGCGCTTTACTGGGCACAAGAGTTCTATTGCGGCGGGTGTGCGGCGGGGCATAATTCGTTGGGTAATTTATTGCTTTACTGGGTATTGCCGAATGGGTGCGTGTTTGACTCCGTTGCCGGCGTCTTGTGCTGTGCGCTGACGTACTCTGGCAATATTGTTCTTTGCTCTGGCTTTTCATCATGCCAACACGACACGTGGCACCAATCCGCGTTGGCATTGTTTAAACAGACTTTGGCTCTTGTTCCCGAGCATGGTAGTATGGCGCCTTGGTGGTGACATCATCACCTCCCTCTCTGTTGCTTCACAGGCTGCGCGAAAGGCCGCGTCTGGAAAGACACATTGAATTTCCGCTGTTCGAAAGCTCGAAGTAGATGCGGCGACGGCTATCGGCACGTCGTTTGCTGAAACCGGGAAAGATCAAGGCGGAAGGGTCTACCCCAACAAAGACTTAGGTGCACTGTGTGCACCACATTGGCTGCTGTATATATATATTATATGATATATAAACCAACTTGAATGATTCCAAGCACTATAATATAGTATGATCACAAGTATTCCCAGCAAGAGCCAGTCAAATTTCCTTAACCTTTTCCATCGTTCTGCCTTTCCTCGAATACCTGAGTGCAGGTCAACATCCTACTTCATCTCGAAGCAGATATCCGGAGTCGAGTCCCGGGCGGAGCGGGGTGGGCGCTTGCCAATTTGGACGTCAACGTTTCAACTCTCATGCACATGTTGCACGGACGGTGGAAGGTCTGAAATTCGAGGATACAAGCGGGCGCCAAGCAGAGCGTGACTCGGGGGGACGACTGTCACGAGACGGAGGAAAGCGGGACGTGGTTGATGAGCGCTAGCACTGACTCGTTGTCCAGCTCGGTCCGACGGTCCAGTGGTTGTTTTCGGGTCGTTTTCGTGAGTCGTGATCGCTTGTGAGATATGAGTTTACCTTGCACGGGGGCATTTTTGATCCTATACAAATTATCTGGCATGTAGCATGTGTGCCATCAGCGCAGGGAGACAGAGAAGTAAAAGGAAAAAGAAAAAGAAACCTCGGGGCCTCTTTATCGCGCCACGGCCCGCATGCCGCCGCCGCCGGCGACACAGCCTGAGCAAGGTATGCATGGTGGCGTTGATGGGTTTCAGTCTTTCAAGATCAGGACCACTCGTACGCGGTTCACAGAATCGGGAGCTCCGCGTGGTTGGATAAGTTGAAAACTGCCCCAAATGCCACTCGGTTGATCCTAACTTCCACGACTTGAATGGACCGGAACTTTTTGATGATCTTCCGCAACTATTTAAACGCAGGCTGGCGAGCGAACAATGGGCAGCGCAAACTACTACCACAACCTTATACTCATCTTCTATCAAGCGGACCATCATTGTGATGCTCTCTGCGATCTTGGGCGGGCTTTCCCTTGCCACCGTGTTGGTATGGGGCCGCTCTGATTCCTCCTTGCTGCCGCGCCAGTCTGCTGGCAACGCGACTCACTCGTTGAAAGTCACCGACTGCCCAGGTTCGTTCCCGCTCTAGGCCATAGAACTCACGTGAACGTATCACAGGCTATACCTTGGGATCTCTGTCTGAGACTCAATATGGGCTTACTGCTCAATTGTCGTTGGCGGGCACGCCTTGTCAGGCGTTTGGTACGGATATTACGGATCTCACTATTGAAGTCACCTATGAATCCCAGACGAGGTGAGTTTCTCATACTAATCCGCGGTTTAGCTATCGAGCCGTTTGCACCTAGTCTGCACGTCAAAATCTACGACACTGCGAACAATCAATTCATAATCCCTGACTCTGTCGTCGAGCGCCCACCTGCCCCAACGGAATCATTCACAGCTTCTTCCGACCTCGTGTTCAATTATGACTCATCGCCTTTTGCTTTCTGGATTACGCGTCGCTCGGACCCAGATGCAATGCCTATTTTTGACACCAGAATCTCCTCGCTTCCCCCGACACCGATTCCGGCCTCCAATGCCTCCGATCCCAGAACGGCGCTTGATGCCTTCCCTCTTGTCTTTGAAGATCAGTATCTTCAGGTAGACATTTTCATCCTCCGACTACCTACCATGCGAACTAATATTGATGCTTTGACAAATAGATTGCCTCAGCATTACCTTACGACACCAACATCTATGGTCTAGGTGAGGTGATTGCTAGCAGTGGCTTCCGACGCGACATGGGTACGAATGGCGGTGTGGGTTCTATCCAAACCAACTGGGATCGCGATTGGCCAGATCCCATTGATTCGAACATGTAAGACGGTCTAAATTATACCTGACAAATACCTGACGCGCCAAAGATATGGCGGACATCCCATCTATGTGGAGCATCGCTTCAACCAATCCACCAACACGTCGTCATCATCCGGAGTTTTGTTACTTAGGTGAAACATCCGAATAGCTTATATGAACATATTCTGATGAAATGGACAGCGCAGCAGGGGCGGATATATTATTGCAAACCCCGCCTAGCTCGAAGGTGTCGTTGATCGAGTACCGAATGCTCGGCGGAATTTTGGATTTCTACTTTTTCTCTGGGCCCACAGACGCTCAAGTTATTTCCCAATACGGGGCGACCATCGGTTATCCTCTGTGGCAGCCAGCTTGGGCCTTTGGATTCCATCTATGCAAGTGAGCCATTGATCTTATACGATTTTATCTGGCCGATTGGAAACTAACAGAGTATTATGTGAGGTGGGGATACACCAACATTAGTGAAGACATCGCAAATGTTGCTGCTATGCGCGCTGCGAATATTCCTCTCGAGGGTATGTTTCTTTCTACGATTCGTGACCGTCGGCTAAATGAAATGCAGTCCAATGGAATGATATCGATCTATATCATTCATTCCGTGGTTTTACAACCGATCCCGTGAGGTTCCCTATCGATGAACTCCAGTCATTCATCCAAAATTTAGTCAGTTCTTTTGATTTAACGATCAAGTGACTATTGACCAATACATATTACCAGACTGCCAACCACCAACACTGTAAGCGTTCTATGACTAACATGTATTGTGCGGTGTAGGATAAAGCGTCCTATTTTATAGTTATTCCTATTTTGGAAACACACATCGGGCTCACCTTCAACGCAACTGATGTGGTGAGTTCTAATTTCGGAATGCACGAGTTCTTTTCTGATCTTCCTGTCAGTATTACCCATCCTCCGACGGAGTTGAGAAGTACGTTGGATTAAATGACTCTACAGCATCCCTTATATATCATCATTTACAGGGATGTGTTTATCAAAAACCCCGACGGATCTCTCTTCCTGGCACAGGTTTGGCCTGGTATCTCGGTATGCATCTCCTGTAGGCTGTGTCTACTGGAACTAACTTGTTCGACGACAATCAGACTTTCCCCGACTGGTTCGCACCGAATACCCAAGCATGGTGGACAGAGGCGCTTAAAAACTGGACTGACTCTGGCGTCGATCTCTCTGGCGTCTGGCTTGACATGAACGAGCCGACCCAATTCTGCGGCGGCTCTTGGTAAGCCAAACTTGATGTTGGATTACGATCTGAGCTCAACCTCAATGAGAACAGCGGAACTGGACAGGATCTTTCAAAGTCGGGACCATTCAGTGTGTCTACCATTCCAGTAGTTGGGTACCCTGAATGGTTAGTACGAGTCGAACAATCTTTCACTGCAATATGAATATGCTAATTGTCTTTCCCTAAAGCTACAATGACGCTGTCTGGGGACCCAGTGGCAATATGACAATCAACGGAACGTCGACGAATTCTTGTTCGCCTGGGAGTGCGGGAACGCTATCGAAGCGTGCTGGAATTGGCGCTGGAAACCAGTCAAACGTTAATCTTGAAGACCCGCCATATACTATCCACAATGGTCAGATGCTTTTCTCATTCGGTTTGACTTGCAACTAACCTCCGCATTCGTCCTCTAGGCCAAGGCCCACTTGGTAACAAGACGGTGTCCATGAATGCAACTCATTACGGTGGCTACGTCGATCTCGATGTACATAATCTGTTCGGGATGATGGAGGAAAAAGCCACCCATCTTGCCCTGCAGTCCATCTTCCCAGGGAAGAGACCATTCCTGATTAGCCGTTCAACCTTCCCGTCTGCTGGAAAATGGACTAGTCATTGGGTGTGTCCCATTCTTTCTGGGTGTCTTAATTCAAGCTCTTATCACTGTCTAGCTCGGCGACAATTTCAGCACTTGGAAATACATGCACCTAAGCATTCAAGGCATTCTGCAGTTCCAGATTTTCCAAATTCCGATGGTTGGTGCAGACACATGCGGCTTCAGTAAGCTTTTTTTATGGTCGCTAGAGCCGACTCATTCTGACTCTCTTCAGATGGTAACGCCGACGAAGAACTGTGCAACCGGTGGATGCAACTCGCTGCCTTCACACCATTCTACAGGAACCATAACATCATCTATGCTATCCCTCAGGAACCGTACAGGTGGGACAGTGTCGCAAACGCGTCACGCATCGCCATGGCCGCCAGATACTCAATGTTGCCGTACTGGGTGCGTAGCATCAGAAAACCTTGTGGAATGTACTGAATGTCGGATAAAAAGTACACATTGTTTGCCAACGCTTCAACTGTTGGTCTTCCACCCGTCCAGGCCCTGTTCTATGAGTTCCCGGATGAACCAGAACTTTTCAACGTCGACAGACAATTCCTGGTTGGACGGGACATCCTTGTCACCCCCGTCTTGACCCCCGGCGCAACGACAGTTGATGGTATGTAGTCTGTCTCATGCAAGCTTGTAAACCAAATTAATTGGGGTCGTAGGAATCTTCCCTGGCAGAGGCACCGTCGTCTGGCGCGATTGGTGGACTCATGCGGTCGTTGACGCCAAACCCGGTGAAAACACGACCCTGGACGCTCCCATCAGCCATATCAACATCCACATCCGGGATAGCTCTATCCTGCTGTTGCACCAGGAACCTGCTTACACGATCTACGAAACGCGCGAAGGGCCTTACTCGCTTCTCGTATCTTTGAATAAAGCAGGGACTGCGTCAGGCAATGCCTACGTTGATGATGGCGAAAGCGACCCACCTGGGCCAAGCCGGATCTTGAACTTCTCGGCGAGCAATGGCGAACTGGACATTGAGAGCACAGGACAGTACTCCATTGACCAAAAACTGGAGACGATTACTGTTCTCGGTGTCCAAAAGCCGACGACGGTGAAGGTGAACGGTAACAGCATCCAGGGTTGGACGTACGATGACACGAACGAGGAGTTGATCCTGTCGAATCTGAGTATCGATTTGACCGCGGGGACCAAAGTGACTTGGGCGTAGAGTGGATCTAGTGTTTGATTGTGCCGTATGCATAGACTCGGAACGACGTATGTGCTATGTACAAAATACCTTTTGGTACCCAAACTTCTTGTACTAGAAGCGGACCACAGACGGTTGTAGATATCTTATTTAAACTTTCCTGATCTGACCTGGTTCCTTCAATAACATTGTGTGGATCTTTGAATGCATCAAGGAAACAAGTCCGCGTCCGCAGACAATTGCTGTTAATCCGCAGATGCAGCTCAACGGATCCAGTCCTATTCGAGTGGTCACTGGGCAGTAAAAACGGGTACTCCTCCCTTGGTCGTAGTCTCCATACTAGGCAGACCCTTAGGCAGGAAGATAGTCGTTCCTTCTTTCGGGACCGGCGATCTATCCAGTGCACGCCTGCGGATTCGGGACCACCCATTTTGTGGCATGAGGCCGGCGTGTCACAGGGCCAGTGACCGTAACCGTGCCGCAGGACCCACACTCACTGGTGGCATTACCGTAACGTTGATCAAGCACACTTGCAATTGCCCACTTGCAATAATGCTTGATCGTGCAGGGCCGCCGTTCATCGCAAGGGAAATATCCGCCTTGCTTTGTGTGACGAAAAGTACCGCCTTGCTTGCTCATCATGGTATCGTGACGGTCGGCGACCGTTGGCTCGCGCCGCACCCGGGTCCTGGTGGGGCGGTTCTGCAGCCAATAAGTAATAATTATGAGTTCGAACTGTAGCCACATCTCGCCCTGGATGAGAGTAGACCAGTAAATCCGATCTTTGGATGAAAGGCATCGCCAATATAGTATCGGATTCCTTGAATGAAGTTCATCGTAAAGAGTCGCGCTGAGGTATGAAGAAACTCCGCACAACCCACCGCAACAGTGGCCAACACAAACCCGAATGTGCCTCGTGCGCAGACACCGAGGTACTCTCTCCATCCCATCCCATCCTTCCTCCAAATCTGCGCGCACCAATGTCTAGAAGGACCCCGGAGATGATCGACAAAGAGATTGAGCTGCTCACCGCACAGCTCAGTATTCTGCAGAGACGAGAGGATGACTTTGCCCGCATACTGGAGGACATGGTTAGGCTCCAAAACTCCGTCAGAGCAGAAAAGGAGGCTTTAGATTCAAAGATCACACAGCTGGAGAGCCAGAAGCAGCCCATCAACTGGCTCCCAACGGAACTCCTCATCGAAATCTTCCTCATCCGCACCGAGGACGAGAGCGTCGACTCGGCAGTCGGACTGCCTTACAACTCAGCTCCACTCATCATCTCACATGTATGCCACAAGTGGCGCGAGCTCGCCCTTGCCACGTCGCGTCTCTGGTCATTTATTTCTTACCGGACACCCCGGTGGATGCCTCAGTCTTTGTCCGTTTTCTTGCAACGCGCTGGGAGTTCACCCATCTCCTTCAATTTCATTTCCACCCCAAGTACTAGCCCTTCCGACAGCGTCAGCATGTCGATGCTCGAAGCAGCCACCTCGGTTAACATTATTCAGACCTTGTGTTGTCAGCATCGACGCTATCGTTCACTAACCTTCGAATGCGGCTTCGCTCAAAGCATGGAACACATCCTGGCAGGTATCACAGGCGTTTATGCACACCTTCAGGAGCTTGAGTCCCTAGACCTCTCCCTCAGTTCCCTGGATCCTTCTTTTGAAGGCACCCAGCTTCTCACTTCTGATGTGCTATCAGGAGACCCAAATCCCCCTAGTAGCACGATCAAGCTTAGGCATCTCCGTTTACAACAGATGCCTTTGTCAGTTCTCCCTTCCTTCTTGGTTGAAACGTTACGCACTCTTGAATTATCCTACACCCCTACGAAATCACATTCGACACGAGTGCATCACTTCACACTCAAGATGTCCCATCTCATCAACCTTCTGAGGCATACCCCTCAGCTCCACGACCTTTCCTTGATCGGGGTGACACCTGTATGGGACGTGATCACGAGACTCTCGACGAATGGGCTGTTATCTTATGGTGCCACTGAGCCACACAACCTAGCTGTCGTTTCTTCCTTTGAATTGCCAGGGCTGAAACATCTCGAGTGGAAATATGCATATCACAGGGACATTTTTCCAATTATGTCACTCATAGGTCTCCCCGTACTCGAACGTTGGGATCTTCTAATTGCCCAATCCCCTACTAAACGTTTCGATGTTACCCAATTTCGCGGTAACCATATCCATGACCAGGATTCTTTTATCCAAACTGAACCACTCTCAAACGTACTTGTGCTCCACGCCCTCAAGGAACTTAACGTGACTTGCCAGAACGAAGATACCCTTGGTTCCTCCCTACATCAATTCCTTTTTCCCTCCCTCACTAAACTTGATATCACCTTCATCGGTCAGCACATACGCAAAGAATCAGGTCTCCCCTCCCTCCCTAGGCTAGAATCCATCTTCAGAGATCCTCGCCTCCCATACCTTACCCATTTTTCCATATCCAACTTTGATATCTTAGCCGGCCATGGCAGGTCGATGCTCGGATACATGCCCAACCTCCTCTCATTAACGTTGGGTGCATGCACGGGAGTTAATGTGGTGCTAGACGCACTGGCTGAGGCGTATGGATATGTTCCCCTGCCAGGAAGTGTTCGTACCAGATTGTGCGGTGTGCGCGTATGCCCCCGATTGGAAGATCTTATCTTGTGGAGTTGCTCCGATTTCGATTTCCGAACATTATGGTCAGCGGTGCACACGAGGTCGCTTGCTCTGGAGGGTGATGGAGACGAACAGCAGAAAGAAGCGTTTGAAGCTGATGCATTCGCGTCGGCGGTGCTAGGTCGAAAAATACACCCGCTCAAGAGAATGCGTAATGCGGCGGCGGCGGCTAAGCCGTCACAGCAACGTGTTGACCCCAGCGAACTTTCTGCGAGCAGCTCATCAAGATCTACCCTCATCCCCATGCGGGAAGCATTACATCCTAGCCGTCTCACTTGCCTTCATCTGGAAGACTGTCCCCAAATTAGCCATCATGAAGCGCTGTCGCTGGGAAGATGGGGGACGATGGTCACTTATGGGTGACCACCGCCACTTACGATTTTTGCGTATTCGGTCATTGGTGTGGATCGGTGTGAGTTCTTTTCGTCACTTGGCCCAGACACGCTTCTGAACTACGTCAATCACAGCCCGTTTGTCATACTCAGTGTGTAATATCCGTTGATCCACGTGCCTGGTTTGTCGCAGTTCAAAGAGTAAATGAAATGGACGATAGTCCAAACAACCGAGTGATCTGTCTGACGCAAAACCAGCTGAGCGGATGAGCGATCGTGGAAGTTATCTTACAGAATCACCTTGGAGGCTTCCAAGTAGAGAGCGATTTTCAAAATCAGTTGGAACATTACAAGCAGTGGCGAACCCCGCCTGTTCGCTTTTCCGAAGTCAAGGTTCAGAGACCCGGACGCTGCCGCAATCTGAGTAAAGGCCGCCCGTGGTGGTGAGATCAGAATTTCCGTTGGGGTACTGGGGAAACGTTACTCGGTTTGAAGGAAAGATGTGGCGTTTAATTGCCTACAACGGCAAAACCCGCCAATTTGTTCAAATGACTGATGCGTTGTGAAGACAAAAGGAAATCTCTAGATTCCATTGCTATGTTCTACGGTGACTCGGATGAGTGGTGGTTCACAGTGCCGCCTTCACAGGAATGCTCTCCACATCCCACACGCTCCCTTTCTGGGGGTGCAATCGCTAATCGGCCCAAACGTATTAGCCATGTGCGTTATCTAAAGCTCACTATCACGTACGTCCTGGGGGATATCTGCGGCACGAAGTGCTTCAAGTACCCCTCGACCACACCATGCCTCGACTTTGGAGACCTGCTCGGGGGTGATGAAGTCTTGAGAAGATCGAGATGCGAAGACCATTTGAACGGCCGCTGCCCTTATTGACGATTGCCGTGCTGCATTTTCTGGGGGTTGCGAACCGCGCAGGGTAGAATGGATGGTTTCTGGGTGCGATGATGAAGCGGTCGAAACTACCGGACCGGCAATCAATGGTGGGCCCAGTGCGGGTGAAATGACACCCGGCCAGCTTGCCGCAAGATGAAAAACCCAATAGGTCTCCATCTATAAATGAACGACACGATTATGAATATTCCACCGCCCATGAAAGAAAGATGAAAAAGGGGGGAGGGGTAATTCGTCGTAAAAACCAACGAGAAATTTACCTCAAGCGTAGCGATGTCTTCTATTGTCTCCTTTAGGTGATCAATCAATCCCGAATTGTAATCTTGGAATGAGGTTTGTCTGCCTTGAGAGGAATAGAAGCTATCCAGACATGTTAGATAGGAGGACGCCCATGCACGGAAATTGTGTTACTTACCTGTCTGTAGATGCGTTCACTGCATTGCAAACGATGCTTTCCGAGGCATTTACTGGCCTGGTGCATTCTAAAGCACGTTGAAGCTACCACGAGGATCTAATCATCTCGAAGCGTCATAAGTGTGTCAAACATACGGTCATTAAGAGAGACGAGTCTGCAGGTAACTATTGTGTATGTCATCGTGAGAAAACCGACACCTGGTGCGGAGCCTTTTTCGCCTCACCGGTTTACTCAGTGTATAAGGGACCCTCCAGTGATCCCCGTTTGCGAAATCAAAGTCTAGGTTTCTTGTAACTGCGATGCTAGTTTTAGGCAAAACTAGAGACCCAACCGGCAAGTCTGTCAAACAACCGCACGATCCAAGCCTTGCCAGAAGTGTGGGTAAAACGGGGAACTCAAGACTTGCATGAAAGAATGTATACCTGATTATCAACATATCGCCTTGGAGGCACTCTCTCGCTTCACGAACAAAAAAGTCTACGTTAGGTGCACCCATGCCGATGGATATGATAGAGACAGGGGTGCCCCGATACCGTCCTGTGATCGTCAGAAATCCCCGTTCGGAGTATAGCGAAAACGGTTTTGGGGATGCATCGAGGTATGTTGTGATGTTCTTGGCACGGGAAAGGGAGCCAACAGTGACCTAGTTGAGATGAAAGATACGATCCGTTGAGGACACCTTGTAGACGGGCGACATCGATTGTCACGTATACTTACGATCCTATTCGCTACTTCGCCATGTCTTATCCCGAGATGGTATACCCGCCCGTCTGCAGTCTTCGGGAGGTCTGGTTATGGTCAGAAATACTTTTGGAAATACATAGTAAAGGCAGAGCTTACTAGCGTCTATGATGGTATTTTTCATCGATCGAAGGTTAAAGTTTGTAGATAATGAAGGCCGCCGCCGCAAGGACAGTTAGCCAACTTAGATTTGACTAAGCATTACGGTATTTCAAAGTTCGATGCGTCGTGGTGAACTACGGTGACTCGGAGATGCGTCTGCACGGCCTTTGCTGCGTTCCCCACACCGCAGCTTACCATGGTGGGGCTTGCTTGTGGAGGTATTTTTCTTTGTTGAAATTTTTACAAATCCATCAAAAAAAGGAACTGAACATTTCATCATTTCATCATCATGGTATGCAGCCAATCACATAACAATCCGAAGCAAAGGGTTCTACAGCTCTGTTTCACGCGCTTTTCCGTTCCACAGACAATATTCCTAGCGACCACCGACTTATCGGACGTGTCCAATAATGGGCTTAGTTCCAATCGGGCACAGGATTTTTTATGTCGAACCCGCAACACCCTGTCATGCCAAGGCCTGCTGAACGGGTGGTACCCGTAACATCCTGACTCGTTTCGCTTTCGTCATTGTTTCAACTCAGATGCGGCTCTCGTCACAGGAAATGGGATGGAAGCTCTTCGAATACTACTCATGTTCAACTTTTATGCCGGTGTTCGCACTTCCTCCCTCTTGCTCTAATTCACATGTGGTTCGTATAGACAGTGGGACGCCTTCCGGGATGGCCCACGCACTGGGAGCGTTCCAACGACTTCCGGAAGCCCTTCTGCGAAACAGGGATCTATGATTTTGCACATGCAGGCAGCCAGGAGTTCAGTCTCCATTTCTGCTTACACGAAAGGGTCCATGGTAAGTGGTTGCTCTGTTGGTTCTCTAATGCAGAGATCGATAGCATATTGGTTCAGAACCGTTGACTCTGCAAATTCGTGCACGACCCTGAGATTCGTTCTGACTAGATGAACGACGGCGACACAGTGATCGATAATGAGGCCTGTGGACGTCACTACTCATATGGTGTGTGGTTTCAGACCACAATAGGTCAAATGCTTCTAATGTTTGACATCAAATGGATGTACCATCATAGGTGCGAAACTTACGGGCTTCCTCTGTGGGATGGGATGTATCACGTCAACAAACAAAAACGTGCCAACGGCCTGAGTACTCGCTGCAGCGTTGAGGATGCACCATCTTCTCAGAAAGATAAGCCGAGTCCCTCAAGAGAAGAAGGTAAGTTGCCGCGGGTTATTTATTAATAGCTTTCACATAACGATCTGCTCGTAAGGTCATCAAAGTAGACCACGCAGAGTGGTTTCATGCTTCTTCACTCTCGTCAGCCTCACTATTACTTCACTGCCAGCATGAGGGCCACATTTCCCCGAGGGCAGGTTTTCATTATACTGATGAAGCAATGGAACACAGTCTAAGCGCAAGGCACAGTGTCGACGTCAGTAATACATCCTTTGCTGTGCCTGCATCTTCCTTGGGATGTGTGCTACGTCTGAGATATCTGGCTGGTTGAGACCCTCGTGTTAATACGGTGTTATGGATATAGATATGCAAACCCACGGCGTTGCTCGTCACCGGCGAATTCTGGTACCTCTTGGCTGCCTAATATGCACAGATATGATCACAAAGACGGAGATCATCTCGGCCTCGTGGGTTAAGGTGGGTCGTGAAATCTTACAGCATTCATAACGCAATTGGTGGATCCGTCCAGAACGGTGCGTGAGTGTGCTTTATGAAGGTCACGATATCATCGGGAAAAAAAACGTTTCTCACTTCAACGCTGGCAGGGATGTCGATGAGGCTTTGGGGTTACGGAACGCTAAAGTCTGAGAGAGTTGGGGTATTTGAAATTCCACGTCGGATGAGGACACGCGGGACTGGGCCATCACACAAAGTTGTGCAGGTGCTCGACGGTAACGGAGGTGGAATGAATGGAAGCTGAGAGCTCCACAAAACTCTTCTGTAACGTTGTTTCCATGCTGCCTAAGCTGTGCGCGATTGGCACAACACGGGCTGCCTGGGAACCGTTATCCTGCTGCCAGCCAATAAGTCTGCCGCGAATATCCACGATGGGCCTTTGATCGGGCTAGAAGAGGCAGATAACACGGCAACAAACAGTACATAATATGATACACTGTGTGCATGACTTTACGAATTCCAGGGTGTACCCTGAGGTAGACTGTGATATTTTGAATAGAACATGGCCGGCGCGCATGATGGATGCAAGACGCGGTCCCTTGGACGACAAGGCCGAAGTCCGTCGTCACGGAGCCCACACGCCCTGGAACTCTCCGGCAATGCCCGTGATTTCAGGTATATGTTCCGACGGGCCCGAAGCTGATATCTGCTAACTGGTGCCGGTGATATGATCGATGAAGCTTTGAAGGTCCATTCGACACTGGACCGTGACAGAACAACGACGAGAATGGGCTCGCATTGTAGACGTTCACGCAGCAATCTCCGCCACGGCCGGGGTCTCCACCCGACGGACAGGGACCGAGACCGTTGCCGTGCTGCGAGCCTGCGGCTACATGTAACTAGAAACACGTTTGCAAAAGTCAAAATTTTCTTCGCTACAACGGGCCAAGTGGCGGACCAGTTCTGGGTACCAGCACAGCCTCTGTGACAAAATACATGAGTCCCCATTCTGGGACATGGCCCATCTGGAGGTTTCACAGAGAGTATAGCCTTCCTTGGTCAAGCCTCAGGCTCTCGGTAACACGCATCCATGTGTTCTCGGGGTCTTGAGCGCTGCAAAAAAAGGGCTGGTCCTAGTATGAGGATCTAGCCCAAAAAGGAACCCCTGATCGCGAAGCGGAATTCGATCCAAGATCAGACCTGAACGACCGGGACGAATGGCCTGTCCTTGGTGACTCCTCGAGGCTAGAGAAATGACTGTGTTTTGGGTGAAAATGTGTTCTGTGAACGCTCGGTTTCAATCAGCGATGCATGGCGACCCAAGCGGACGGACCCATGAGCTCCGCGAATCCAGGGGACCAAGGTTCACTCTAACATGCACGATCAGACCTAATTGGCCAATGGTTGGTTTTCGTCTTCCCGCCATGTTTTTGGTTGCTATCTTACGCCAACAACCCATTCCTAGAAAAATCTGGCTAGGAGCCAGAAGTTTCTTTCGTGCTTCAGCCCCAACCCGTCCTGTTTGTTATCTGGCTGGAATTTTCGGCCGGTCACTGGCCTTCGCAGGACACCCAGTCCTCTTTCGAACTTGATATAACTCTGCCTCTCGCCCCGCGTACTCTCCACCTTGGTCGACATGCAAGGCCATAACCCGGGCTTCCATGG
>JBBPOL010000288.1:0-15727 GCA_038091435.1 Leccinum variabile | reverse complement strand
TACAAGTATGTATGTTTGTACATATTGTGATATAGAATGATCATGTAAGAGATTCTATCCAATAGCATAAGTATCTCTCTATGATCTATAAGCAGCGTGACTCAAGGTGTGACTCAAAATTGAGTCACGCTCAGTAAGCAAAGATGTAGCCAATAGCGAATGTAGCTCTTATCTACATCTAATCTACATTACATAAGCGTAGATGTAAGGTCTAGACAAGTTCTAGACTGTACGATCTTTACACTACTTGAATTGAGTGAATAATGATCGTTTTAACACGAATGCCGCAGCAGCATGGCCAGGGTTCAATCACAACATTAACGCTGGCCCCCGGCACGGAACATTGCCAGCTGTGGCTCCTTTCCGCGTGATAAAACCCTCGCCCTCTCCGCAAGTATCTCGTTATCCCCTGCCACACATATCTGCGGAGGTTAAAAATCAAAAGATGCCGCACATGTGACACATATGCCTATGACGCCATATTATGTGATGCGGCTGCGACGCGAGGTCCAGGACGCCCGCTACTTCGTTTCAACAGTCGTTGACATTGCAACGTTGCGCGTTGAACGTTGATTGAAATATGGAGGATCCGTGACTCGGTATGACAATGGTGAACTACTATACCGCAGTGTTAGTTCGTGCCACGTTCCTTTTCCCCTATCGCCAAGAGCCTCGGCCCAGGATCGGATGATCATCAAAGTTTGGCATTTACTCCATAGAGAAACGACAAATAATATCCAGGGTCTGATCTATAAAGATAAAGTCTCGGCTTCAAGTGCATGTAAGGAGGCGCTAACCATCCCGATTGGTGGTGTCACGTATGGTTAGTTTGGAAACATCCGTCGATGCCAAGAATCTGATTAAATATGAACCCTGGATTCTGGAAAATCAGAAAATGGTTTGCGAAATCACATCTGATGCGGGCTGACTAGGCTACGCTGAGTACTGAGTGCTGGATGACGGGATCCCGGTGCGTTGACATAAACGTACCTAACCTTGATGTAGACATTGAATCTTGTTCAATGCCCAGTAAATTCATCAAGCCTCTTGTATAAGTCACAGTTCCCCAATCTCCGTCCAGTGAAAAGAAAAAAAGGCTAGATGAACATGGCCGTGACATTCTTTCGGAGGTCCGTTACTTCCGTGACTTTTTCCGCCCACGATCTTCCTCCGTGCCGTTGGCAGTGCGTTTTTTGCTGCTTCCCGCATACTTTCCACCATTCACATCCCTTTTGTCTGTCCTCGTGTCCCGTGTCCCAGCTCCGCACCCAGCTTCGCTAGGAACACCGATTTCGGCAAGCGTCACCATCAATACTTGCCTTATATGTCTCAGAATTCGTTTCTCCCCAAGCCTCACGACCACGGCATGTCGTTTTCTCCTTGCGAGCGTTTTTGAAAGGGAGAGCAGGCGTTCGTCATCCTGGCAAGACGTGAACAAACGGTCCGATCAGCGCCCTAGTTGGATTGAAGTAAAACCGAACCTCGACGCTACCACCGGCATATATCCCCTCGCGTTGCCTGAATACCTCGTCTAATATCTCCAGCACATTTTTGTTATCTTTCACGTTGCCCTTTCCCAATATTCCTTTTGGAAGCCTTCCCTTTGAACGAGCGCTCTCGAAATCAGGCTCGGAGAGAATAAGCAGACGAACGAGCGAGATGATTTCGGGGGGCAGAATCGCAGACAAGCGAGGGTCGCTTTCGGGCAGACTGAGCACAAAAGTACTAAAAAAGATCATATGAGCAAAGTCAGTACGACCTTGTCCGAGAGCGCGAAAGCAACAAAAGGAGAATATCGAGGTACATGGAAGAGTGGGAATAAGGAAAGGGGTGACGAAACATACTCATCCTCACCCTCATCAAGCCACCATTCGATTCGTGCGTGCACATCCTTCGCCTTCAACCCGAACTTGCTCGTTTGTGCCGTGTGGACAACCAGATCAGCTCGAATCTCTACAATGTCTGAAGGGTTGCCCAAATGCTGCATGGCATCCATATCGTCACTTTTCATTTCCACGTCTCCATGTTCGTCAGGCATAGAAATGGATGAAATAGAGGGCAGTCGGACCAGATCAACATGCCCGTATCTTCTCAGAAGATCTGAATTGGGCGGGTCGCCGTATGTATTGAACTATGCCCGTAGGCACCCATCATTGCCATTTATCGAGGAAGTAACAAATTAGCTAGGGATCACAGGCAAAGATGGAGACACACATACAATTTGCTCCCCTTGCTGAATATTCCTTGTTGTGATCATTCGCAATTTAAGCGGTTCGTAAAACAATTTCGCCTAAACAGCAATTGCGAAGATCAGCCCAGTAAAAGTAGCCAAAGGACGATCAGGAAAGCAAAGAAACACAGTGCATGAAATCAGATATGCAGAATACGATCCGATAGAACTCGACTCACGTTCTCGCTGCCCCATCTTGCATTCAAGATGTCTGCCATCGGTACCATAGCCACATCTGAAGGGTCATCATCTTCATCATCGGATTCATCTGAGTTCATTTCTTCGTTGGGGCCTTCAGGATAAGCGTCATCAAGATGCATGGACGAGTCAGTCGAGGTATTGACACGGGGATCTTCGACTTTGTCTTCATCCTTTTCATCTGCACCTCCTTCACTGCTGGGTTCTTCATCCACCTCCGCTTCGTCACCCGTCCAACGGGAGACTGTGAAGCTACGTGATAGGATGCGACTCCCAGCACGGTGATACGCATCAACAGTATACCACTTCTCATGATGAGAATGTGGGAAGAGTGTGGGCGATGTCTAGTTGCAATGGTTAAAACGAGGTGTAACGTATTACAGAACATCCACCAACCTTGATGGCTGGAACGAGCTGCTCGACGTATATGCGCTCCGCATTGTCACGACCTATCTTATCTATCTATCACGCAGACACCGCGAGGAAGATCCCATCAAAGATTTCCATGTGCCATCCTCGATCAGCTCAGAATCGATCGATCGACTTACCACGGCTGTCCCCTGCAGTTCTTCGAGTTCCTCCGTACTCCAAAACATCGGGGTATCGAACATCGTCGGGAGGGTGCGCATATACGGTCCCCACTTCGTCTGTATGTGGTCTCCAAGGTCCTGTCCCAGTTCTTGTCCTTGGTCTCGCCTACCCCCGTCCACGGAATCCGATTCGTGCGTCCACGCGTCCTCCCACATAATACACAAAATCAGCCCGACCCAGCCTTTATGCAATCCGTGTGCACGCCATGCGTCGAGGCCGAAGAGAGAGGGAAGCGGGGACGTTCGCGTCGACAGCGTCAGGGTGCGCGGCAGAGTGAAAAGGGTGTGCCCTTCCTGTTCAGGTTCCGAGCCGTTCACAATGATTGAAAGTAAGGATAATTCCACAAAGCAAGTTAAGATAAGTCAAAAGCCACCGGTTAGCGTTTTAACGGTCGCAGTCAGCGACGACAAGCCCGGATTCGTTGAGATTGTGCACACACACCGGAATGTCATTCAAGGCCACCGCTCCACGTCCGCTGTCCAGGAAGGTGGTGATTCCCATCGCATTCGTATCAATGAACCCTCCATTCGATTGAAACCATCGCACGAATGCATCGATGTCCGAGTCCGCCATGGCGTATGTCCTGTGGAAGTTCTTTGGACCAAGCACTTGTTTGGAGGTATTTCCTCGATCTAGACTTGTACAAATAGACATCAATTGCTTACACTTACTTTCCATAAACGGACCAGAAGGTTCCAATGACTGGAAGTCGAAGCTGGTGGAAGTGTATGCAGATTCAGGGGCCTCTGTTAGAAAGTTCTGGAGGTTTGTTTCAGTAGGCCTTGTAAGTAAAAATGCGGTGGAAAGAAAAGAGAAAGAACATGAGATTCTTTGCTTTCTAGATGAATGCAATCAGGGAGGAACTTGATAAGCTTCACTCCTGGACCGTCGAAATGAAGAATAGATAGGATAAATCACCACAGCTGCACTGAAAGAGGTCAATCATTGAAGAGAGAGAGACCACTGGGTGTCAAGTCAGAGAAATACTCACGCACGATCACATACTCAAACATCATTGTCATGGTAGAATCAATTTCCTCCGACTTGGATATCTACTGTATCCAAGAAGACGGAGGAACAAGAAGGCATATATATATAGCAAGAATGAAGAATATTATATTTACTGAAAGAAAAACATTGGGTGTATCTCCAATGAGCATCCACCAGTTTACTCGTAAATATTCAGAGCATTGAACTCAAAGTACGCTTTCGAAAACGCCGTCGGGTTGTTGTTCACATAGTCTGATCGAAATAGATATCAACATTCAAAGTCGCACTTTCGCAAGGGAAGAGAAGAAGATCGGCTTCGTTAGAAACTCACCGACGCAACTGGAGGGGCATCCGTCCGAGGAGTAGACAGCCCCGGCCCAATCTCCGCCTGCGAAACAACCGACACGAAAAATCAGTGACTCATGATGCAACCCGTTTGCATGAAAGAATACTCGGACCACACGTACAAAACGTTAGATTGATGATGATGTTCATAGCCCCGAGATGAGACGAGAAATTGCAGTGTGTGTTCGGAAAGTAGGCAGCAGGCGTTCCCTGATCGAGGGGGAAGCGTCAGTGAGGTTCCCAAAAAAAAAAGTACCCTGAGGTGCGACTCGGAATCAGCTCACCCAGGTGCTGGTATCGACCGTGGACCCAGGGTACTTGACTTCGTGAGGAATGGACGAGCTGCCGCGTTCCCAAAAGTATATAGAGATGTAGCTGGAGCTCCGCTCGATCGCATACCTACTCCAAAATCAGCGATTAACGCTGGCGGTTAAGAGAATGAAAATTGACCAGCCACCACCGACGTTGTTGAAGTTGGGCCCGAAACTGTTCGGATCAGCCAACTGAACGCCGCATCCGGCATTGTTGGTGGTGTAGACGTCACAATCGGTCCCCGTGCTCGTGCTAAAGTCGAGAAGGATGTGAAATCGCGGGGGTAAGGTGTGAAAGTCGGAAACGTACCCTGTCATAGATCGAGATGATGGCATGGTACAACCTGTTGGGGTGATGAGAAAGAAAAAACACGTCTATTCTCCCCCCTGCAAAACTTACCAGCAGTCGTGTGCAAGGTTGACTGGTTGGGCGTCTCGTTATTGACGCCCTCGACGATATCGATCTCGCCCTAAGTAGTAACATTAGACGCGCTCCTAAACAACACGCAGTCGCCCTTACCTCATTCGGCCAGTTAGCACCGACTTCCTGGGTACAGTGTTAATCTACACGGCAAACAAAACTAGAACAAACGTACCCTAGATGTGGCGAAGATTAGGTAGATAGTGTTAGTAAATACCTCGATCCAGAGGTGAAACTAACCCTAACGGATTTTTAGCACTGCGTGTTTACAGACCAATCAGGCGACTCACAGATAGCCGGCCATGTGCCACATCCCTCGGGCATATGTCCGACATCAAACCTAAATTCATTGCTATTTTTACAACGTGAAGAACAACACCACATCGCACTCACATCGCGACATGTGTGGTGTACTGATTGTTGGACATCAGTCTGAACGAGCTTCGGCCGGCTCCGCTGGAACTGAGAACGGTCCTATCGTCCGCCCTCAGAGTAACAGTGTTCCCAGAAACCGAGTACAAGCCATCCGCTTTCGCCGTCGATTGGCTGACGTAGTTCCTAATTACCTCGCGCCATCAGAACGAATGCTACGGAAAACAAATGGATGACACGACGACAAAACACGTACACTCGCCCATTGGTCGGATCGGCAATCGCCTGCCACGAAAACGCATCGAGGAATGATTGCCCGGAGAGACTGGCTGTCTGTGTATAGGACGCAGCCTCCGCGCATCCAGACACTGCAAGCACGACGAATGCAAGGAAAGAGGACTTCATCGCCAAAGGGATCGATTCAGTTTGTTGCTCATGCTACAGCAGCGCAGGATCCTCTTATACAGAGCAGCAAAGCACCCCTAGAGTCCATGTCCAGGCGGTTCTCTATATGGACCCAAACCCATGGGACACCCCCGTCTCTGGCAACATCGACTGGAGTGTGATCTCTGCCAGCAAAGCCTGCGACTAACAGAGTTAGTGGCGTGCGCTAGTCGGGGTGGAATTAGCCACAAGCAAGGGAACATGCAACAGGCTTCCATATGGAGGACCGTTGCGTATGGTAGGTTTTTGGGTTGGAGGAGTTGAGTTCCATACGTTCCATAGCTGCGATGGAAACACCTTCTGGAGTGCCATCGCGCGGTAGATAGCTCGAGTTACAACAGAGTCAGAGTTCTTGACCCCGATGGAGTCTAACTGGAACCGCGTGATGGCGAGGAATGTGTATATTCACTGAAGACCTCCGCTGCATGGCTACCCCAGAGTATCTGAAATGCTCGTGATCACGAAGGCTTTCCGGCACATTTTATCAGATCGTCGGGACCAGCAAAGTGATGTTGGAGACATTGCTCCGTGCGACGGGACTAGACTCGAGCTCGATTTTGGCAAGCGGATCAGGTGACAATCCCGATGACGTTTCACCAAACAGAGTACACAAGATGTACTTACTAGGGGATGCAAGGCGTTGTTGAGATCAGAATGACAGAGTGTACTCCATTAGGAAACACGGTTGTGCACGACACACATGTCGTTTCTGTCGCCTAGGTAGAATGAAATACGAGTTGAAAAAAAAGCTAGTTCCATAGAGACGAATGAAGATGGACACAGAGACACCGAATCCATATGCATACCATCATTACGCGATCAAAACTGAATGGGCGACCATGCGATTCTGTAACTCCTTTGTACAGTGTTCTTGAACTGGCTCCTCGACACACATGCTGCAATCACTCACCGATACATTTCCAATCTCCAAAGGTGGAATGCTCGGGAAAACACAAAGGGTCCTGTGAACCTAGTTTACTGTAAACCCCTTGCAGGTTATCAAATGCATTTCGCTGCAAGCAAAAATGAGCTTCAGCTAAACAAATGCGGCTGCGAAGATTGAAGAATGTCCATGGAACTTTTCGTTCACGGGTAACCTTCGCATTGGAGATCCCGTCGGAAGGATGTGGTCTATTGTGGAAAGGGAGCGGAAACGGCTGGATCCGGGTGAGGAGAAACACATGGTAGAAACACGTGTTTGGCGACGACACGTTTGCTGCTCGCTTTTGGAATGCCTCTTACGCTCGGGAAGCCAGGAATGCGTTCAATACGCCCAGAACTTTGAGCACTTTCGGTGGAAGCCCTGCCGTGTCATAGTTTGAACCTAATACTCACAAGCCCAACAACGGAGAGGTACACGGCCCGGGAATCATTGATAACAAAGGACGCCATCAGACGTGCCTATCAGAAGCATCATTTGGTGAGTAAAGATGCGTGCAGTCTAAACGGAACGATAGCGGCTCACCGTCTACGAACCGCAAAAATACATCAAGCTTCTGGAAGAAACACCAGTTCATAGAGCGATAGACACCTCCTGTCCTTCGCCGAGGATCTATGTTAATATTTCGGCTCCTTATTGCAATCGGATATAGATAGAGACGATGTCTTGGGACAACACGAGGAAAAAGTTTGCAACGCTGCCAACTGCTTACTCTCACCTTATCAGCACAAGTATATACGCCTTTCAACCTCCTGAGGTCAATTCGAACGTCGTCAATTATATGACAGCGCATTGACAGGTGGGCCACGTCGCACCGGCAGAAAATTGCAATTTGGAAAATGTTGTGGAGCGCAGCAAATTGAACAAAACATTATCCGCAATGCATGGGCCATGCTTTGTTACCAGGCTGTGGCGGGTGTTTCAAAATGCGTTGTTCGGGTTCGGAGACAGTGCCAGCACACGATCGTGCGATGAGTCTTGGATTCGGAGCTCCTTTGGAAGGGGATTCAGACTCGCCGTCTGCTGGAATTACGAGATAGTATGTAGCCGGGAAGCGGCGAGTCGATGATGCGGTCAGGTTCCGCGTTTTAAAAACGGCGTGTGCGGCTCAACGAGCGCTTTAGCGATTCCGCCTTTACCTTCATCCAACTTCTTCTATGCGTGCGGCGATTTCACGAAGGGAGGAACCACGTCAAGAATGGTAGCGATGACGAACAAACGCGATGGCCTTGTCGGCTATACGGTGGGTCGCCAAGCTATTAGCGTGATAACTTCTTCTGCAATCTCGGAACCACAAAAAGTCTGAGAAAACCGGAATTGGGTCCTTGTCCATGCCATAAACTTGGCCGCCCACTTGCTGGCTTGTGTGTCACTTCTTGTTGACAACTTTCTTATCAAGGCGCTGACGTCGGTTGCCAACCCCATCTTTAGTCCCCACCCGATCCGAGTCCCAGCACCGCCGACCTCGGACGGCTTTCTCGTTGCCGTGCTCCTCTATCACCAATTCTAACCACAATGCACCACTGTCTCCTCATCCCCGAGCTCGCGCTCTACATCATCCACTTCCTTGCGGACGACCGCTCTGCCCGGAATGCCACTACTAGTTACTTCAAGAACTCTGCGGACGTCGCTAAGCTCGCCCGGACCTGCAAAGCGCTCGCAGAACCTTGTCTCGACGTCCTCTGGAGAACCCAACACTCGCTGGTTCCCCTCATCAAATGCCTACCGTCCGACGTTTGGGAGCTAACCAATCGAGGCAAGACCATCGTGAGTTCCCTCGTCCTCGCTCGTTTGTTGGACTTCGCGTTGATGATTATCACTCATTCCTCCGGGCGCATCCGCGTTAATTAGTCCCTCAAGAGAGAACCCACCTACCAGGACTGGTCCGCCATCAACAAGTACTCTCGTCGCGTCCAGTCCATCTCCCAACCCGCGTCGTTTTCACTTCCTAAACTCGATGATGCAGCGCTGGCTAGTCTCCTTACGCCCTCAAATTTCGGCACATTGTTTCCTTGTCTTCGGACCCTGGACTACTCGGTCATCTCGGTCACTGCGTCAATGATAAATATGCTGACGTCCGTCCTGTCGACCGAGCGACACCTGGAGTCTTTGGCGAGCCTGAGCATCATATGTCCAAGAGCTTCAAAGGGGGAAGACGTCTACAACCTTTTTCAGGCCATACGGACCAAGGCGACGCGACTACAGTCCCTCAAGATTGAATCATTCACGTCCGCATCGTCGAACTCGTCCCTGGCGGTGAGGTTGTTGGAAGGCGAGTTCAGGTACTTGAGGAAGTTGGAGCTTAGCTGGTCGGTTCACGTCTCGGCCGAGTGTTTGGCGTGTCTCGTCGGGATGCAGTCCCTGCAGGAGATGAGTTTGTCCATAGGTCGTGACATCGAGCTCGACTTCTTGTCGAATGGCTGTCCCACAGAAGGAACTAGCAAAAGATATATTTGTCATAGCGGCGAGAGGACGTTCCCCACCTTAAAGTCTCTCAAAGTGTCGGCAGATTCGCTCGAGCAATGTACGGCTCTCCTGTCGCTCGTCACGTCCTCTGTTCTCGAAAGGATCAACTTTTCGTACGATGTGCAAGCTCCGTGCGGGCTCATTGAAGCCTTCTTCCGCCAAGTCGAGAGGACGTGCCGGGACACCGCGTCTGTCACAACACCATCATACCCGCGCCGCGCCGTCTCCCTCACCCTCAAGCACAACCTTGGCCCGTTCTCGAGAGCATCGTTCCCCTTCCTGATTCACCCTTCCCAAACGCTCTCCCCTCTCCTCGCCCTGCCGCACTTGGGCACGCTCCGTCTGCTACACCTCGGCACGATGGCGATCGACGACAGTTTTCTACGCGAAGCTGCGAGCGCGTGGGGTGCTCACCTGCAGGAGCTCGAGGAGTGCGGGATTCCGTGGATCGGGATAGAAGAGTCGGGCGAACTGCCGGACTTCGTGGTTGCGACGCTCGATGGGATAGGTGCGTTCGTGGGGAAGTGTAAGAGGTTGGAGAGGTTGAGGATAGCTTTTGATGGTAGGAGTGTCCCGAAGGCCGAGGAACATCCTGATGAACGCACGGAGTCTGAATGTGATCAGCAGCAGGAGCAGGGATGGGAGCGGGAGAGAGAGCAGAAGCCTGAGGAGCAAATGCAGGAGCAGGAGCAACCAGGATGGGAAGATCGAGATCAAGAGGATATCGGATCGGGCCAGCTTAGTGAAGGCAGCGCTCCGTCGGCAAATTCGTCTGCGCTTCAGGTTCTCAACGTCCGTGATTCGCCGATTGACAACCCGGAGCGCGTCGCCAAGTTTTTGAAGCGCGTCGCGCCTGTGTTGCGCGTGATCTGCGTGGAGGGCTCTCTGGATATGTGGAGGAAATGGAGAGAGGTGGAGAACCGGATGAAGTTGGCAGGTACGTGTTGAAAGCCTGCCCGGCTTTGATTGGAGAGGGGGATGGCGGTTAGTTTACTTGCACTGTTATAGTATGCACACTTTTTTGTTTGCCTATTCACCTTGCGTCGGTGAATGGTGGTAGTTTTGAGATAGTACGTCCATACCCGCAGTATATTTGGCTGCAATGATTTTGATATCATCCAGACTCGTTGTGAGGTTGGCTAGCCTTGGGTGTGGAAGGTGATGCCCCTTCCCGGACATCACCCTCCATATCCTAGGGTGCGAATTTATGGAGGCCTTATTAAAACATGTCATCTCGGAAATCGTGCGTGAGGCCAACGGAGGATGCTCGTTGACATGCCAACCATCAGACTTGCAAAAGAAGTATTCTTTGCGAACGATTCGCTGTCCTCACCAGAGCTCGCTCGCTCGTACACCCCTAGGGTTAATAGGGTTAGCTAAACTAGCCTAAATTTCCATCTGGTTTACCTGGGGTTGGTAGTAGACCTTGTGACAAGGATGGGCCTGGATGGCCAAGTGTGCAAATATTGACGATGCCCGAGCGAAGGTGGGGTCACCGCCAGCAGATTGTGTGGATTGAAGAAGGCATTTCGGAGTTACATAAGAACCTGTCAAGCCACTCTAATGAATGAGTGAGAATCTGTGTACCCCTTCGATCCAATAGATGGGAGTGTGGTACCACGGTACCGTGAACCAAATCTAGAAAAGTACAATGATCACAGCCACGGTCGACTGCGGTGGACGTTCACCCGCTGCGCTCCAGCAACTGAGACAGTATAAGAATCGCAGCGGTACATACAAGTTTTATTTATCATGCACGATACTAACGTGGAACAGGTCGACGCGACGCACTTGGCAGCTGACATGATCATAACATCTTCACCCCCGCCTTCAACACGTCCACAGTCTCAGATGCAAGAAACGGATGGAGCAGACCCCCGCATCGCATCCCTCAAGGCCATCTTCCCCGACTTTGACGACACCGTCATGTCTGTACCCACCCTCTCCACCCATTCTCTCATAGATCGCTGAGCTCTTGTTCTCATCATCTAGCCACTCCGTGCTCGAATCGACCCACTATGACCACGATCGAGCGCTCGATGTGCTTCTCGGGATGAACGATCCGTCGTTCGTCCCGCCCGTTCCACCACCTTCGGCGCAACCACAAAATCAGTTCCTCCAGTCCCCTCCGTCCTCTGACCCACACCGTCTCTCACAAGAAGCTCTCGACGAGGAGTTCGCGAGGAGGCTCGCACTCGAAGAACAACAGAGTGCTGCCACTCCTGCGCAATCATGGCCGCCACAGGATTCACGGGATCCGGCGACGTATCAGGCTTATCAGCCCCGCCAGGGAGGAGGGCCAGGGAGGGGCGGATGGGGGAGTCCATCACAGGGTAGACCACAAAATCAAGGTCAAGGAGGCTACTCCATGACAGAATTTCAAGATGGGTTCAATCGCATCGCTGAAAGTACGTTCGTCTCTCGTTTATTTCCATGACGTGTCTTCTCACAATCTACTCGTAGCTGGGAAGAAGACTTTTACCTCCATCGTGTCCAAAGTGAAAGCAAAGATGCAAGAATTCGATCAGGGTCAGGGATGGTCCGGGCAGAATCCCGCTTCTGGCAGCCAATCGGGTTCGACGCAATACCACCCGTCCTATGCACCAAGTCAACAGCAGAGCTACGCACAAGGCGCAAATGCGCAGCCCTACCCTTCTACACAGCCCTACCCGTCTCCGCAGCCTCGAACGAACTCGACCTGTCCTCGAACGAACACCTATCAGTCGTCTCCTCCGCGCTCAGGGGTGCTGCGTCCCGCAGCGACAGAACCTGCGCAGACCTCCGTGGCATCTCAGCAGCCCTCGTATTATGATCCCAATACGCGCGGGTATGACCTCTATGGTGACGACGACGAGGAAATCCAAATCGTCGACAATACCACTCCATCTACCCCTGCCGCTACTACACTATCCACCGCTACCACGCCGGGCTCAGCTATTCCGGCTAGTACATCCACTCCCCCACCATCGTACGCCTCGGCCTCTCCAGTGTTGACGACTCGGACACTGAGCGCGTCCCCCCCTGCGCGATCTCTCACTGGGACCCCCACGACTGGTGGTGGTGGGAGGAATACGACCCCTGGCGTGTCGGGTGGTGTCGATTTCAGTACGTGTTCGATTTCCTCTCACTCTCTGGACGACGCTGATCCGGAATCGCACAGGTAAACTTGGTCTGTTGCCGAAACAGTCAATATCGCTCGTGCGATCACAGTCTCCGCCCGTCGTTGGCGCTGGCACCGGTCCTTCGCGCATGGCGACCGTAGATTCGGTGAGCACGACGGCGAGCTCAACGGACAGGGAAGAGGAACGCCACTCCGAGTTTGTGGAGAATCCATTCGAGGACCCTGGGCCACGGTGAGACGGTCGGGTGTGTTTAGATTTCGGAATCTTCTTGTTTATTTCTGAGGTGAACTCGTGTCTTCCCTATGGCGGTTTGATTCGAGGTAAATGTGGGATTGACTATTTATGTGACTGTGTTCCGAGTCTGGACGACGTCGTTCGATCTGAACGCTACATGTTACTATCATAGATGTTGTATAGCGTCCTCGAATCAAATGGAATCGTCGTTGCAAGCGCTCGACCTTTTTGTTTGCACACATATCTCCAGAGACGTATCCCCATCAACCCTGCATCACGACGTCCCCACCTGCATCCACTGTCACCTTTTTTCCCTCCACAACCGACCCAGGTCTCCACGGCTCGCACCACCTCGGATACACCCGCTTATAAAGTGCCATACACACCGTATCCATCTGCCCCACCGGCCCGTCAAACGTCGCCTTGAAGTATCCGTGCGTACCGAGCGACTCGCGCACGTGGCCCGTCCGGCCCAGTTTGGTATGCAGTTGGATCGGTTTGAAGTAGGCGACGTCGGAGGAGTCGAAGAACATGTAGCGCACGGTCGCGGAGGAGGCCGCGCCGCGGGCGTGGCGCTGGACACGGAAGGGGTGGCCGGAGAGGACGATACGTTTCAAGATAACGCGGGCTGGGTCTGGGGGGAGGAGAGTGCCCATGGCGACGAGCGAGGGGGCTGTCGTGTCGAGTGTGGGTTAGATTTTCTTTTTGGGGGAAAAGGGAGTAGGAATACTCTACCTTGTGGGTCCTCCGACTCACGCAAGAGCGAGCAGGGCAGTCTGCCAAACGCGACGGGCGCGTATACGCTCGCGACGACGGTCGTGCCCGGCCATAGGAAACGCTCGAGCTTGTGTGCATTGTTGACGCCTTTGCCGCCTCCCCGTGTATGTTGGCTATAGATCGGTCTGACGTGCAGACGGCGGGGTCCGTAGCAGAGTATCAGTGGGTCCTGGGCACACGCATGGGTGTTAGGATCCAAATATAAGGAGGCTTGGAGGCTCACCTTTGATTTGACAGATCCCGCGTACTCGGTATTGCGTTGAACCGTGAAGTGCACGACCGTCTTTTTGTGTTCGTGTTTCAAGAGGCCGTACAGAACGATAGGCCCACTGCTTGAATCAGTGGCCTCATGTGGGACACCTTCTACATACACCGTGACTCTTGTTCCAGGCTAGGAACACACTTTGGGTGTGTGGAACGGTGAAGATGAAGAACGAGAACATACCGCTACGCCCTCTACTTCTGCCGCCCGACGCATGTCCCGCTCCGTCCGCTTGAAATCTTCGAACTCGAATATCCTGGCATAGTCTGGGGGTAAGTTTTCGTACGCGTCCCACGGACTCGTCCGGAGCGATCGTAGACCACGGTATCGGGCAAACCGCTCGCGTGCTGGCATGTCGCGCGGAGTGTCAATCTCATCGGGGAACTCTTGGGCATCACGTTCTTCTTGAGCGCGATTCCTCCATTCTTGGAGTCTAAATGCAGATGAGGTAAACATCAACGTCGAGAGAAGAAAGATGGGCGACTGACTGTCTCTCTTCTTCCTCGACATCGAGATCCTGGAAGGCGACTACGCTCTTCTTCTCGCTCTCCAGTTCCATCGCCTCGGTGATGGGCACAGTCTCGTCCTCTTCTTCTTCTGCGATCGCGTCGTCTTGGCCATCACTTCCTTCTTCCCCCTCGCCATCTTCTTCGTCGGATTCATCGACGATCCAGGAGGCTTGATAGGCGCTCATGCCCTTTGGGATGCGCTTGATACGTTTTGGCGTAGTGCCGTGACTCGCGTCTGGCACTTGGACGTCCTCCATGCCCTCTTCTCGCGCTTGGGCAGCCCCGGCCATCTCCTCCTCGGTAGGCCACGTCTGCTCGTTCGCCATATCATCCGGAACGTTGGTCGAGATCATGGAATCGACCGAGGAGGGCTTCCGCTCCGAAAGGACCTGTGACTCGATCTCCATCGCCACACCCTTGTGGGGTTTCCATCGCGTAGCGGCGGGAGCAGACATGATCTAACCAAACGTTACATCATATCGTGACGACAATCGAAACACGCGCACTTTGGTAACTTGATAGTCTCCATAGTCGGGCAGATGGACGAGTCTGTCAGCGCTCAGACGACCACCCCGCACGACGCCCGTCACTTTCAAGGTTCCGTCTTCCCACTCTGCGCTTTCACCGACCAGCCAGGTTCTTCCTGATCGCCATCTCACTTCGGCCGGGCGTCCCTCTGACATAGAGCGCACGACACTGAGTGAATCGGATGGTAATGATAAATCGTGCACGCGTCCCTGCGAGGGATCGAAGTACTGCATAAAGGAGAGCAGCGATTTCAAGACGGCGGTACGCGATTTTGGGTCGAGGGAAGAAGTGGTCGGATCGGGTGAGATCGCGGACAGGACGGTCGGGAGACCCTGTGCTTGAAGAGAACGGAGGAGGGTGTCACCCGCTTCGGAGACCTCGACAGTCGGACTGAGGAGGAAGAGGACGTAATCTGCAGCTTTGGCGGCATCGAGGGCTTCCCAGTGTCGTCCGTATCGGACGGGGATGAATTGGAGGGACGACTTGAAGCGATGTACTCTATAAAAGAGGGATCTGAATACGATGGACAAACGGAGCGATTTCAGGACGCACTTTATCCGCCATACGGGTGCATTTTGGTCGATGCCGTCCAAATCTTCTGTGACAGATGTTGCGAGCGCACGGACTGCATCGGCTGTACAGACGTCTTCGCACAGGGGAATGAGCGCGACGATACGAGGGGCACCATCCACGCCATTGAATATGCGAGTAGATGCGATCAGAGAAGCACGTTTTGCGGCTTGAGCTTGCTTTTGTGTGTTGCGCCTGTTCAAACGAGCCTGCGCTGCGGTGCTCACTGCGGGTGATTTTGAGGTTGGACGTGGAGCACGTCCTGAGAGCGACGATGTGAGATGGGAACAAACAAAAAAGGTGGAATAAGCGACCTTTTGTGAGATCTTTGATGGATGATTTTGTAGCATGTCTTGATTTAAAAGACTTGTTTTGCTACAGAAAACTGAATGAGCGATCGATGATGATTTGAGATAT
>JBBPOL010000287.1:0-15785 GCA_038091435.1 Leccinum variabile | reverse complement strand
GAGTCGACAACGCTTTCCTGAAACATGCTTTGAAACGTCTCAGCATTCTCCCATAACGTGTTAGGAGAGCGACACTATTTAAACGTTATATGCACTGCGGGGTTGTTCAACATCAGCAAACTCAGAGGTAGGTGTCCAGTGCTGTCCACCACTGTCCAGTACCATAGCTCCATAGTAAGGGTCCAACTAAACAGATGTTTCACAGACCCACCATATTGTATCATAGTATTCCACAGTATTCCACAGTATTCCACAGTTTCAGTGACTGTTATAGTACATCATGGACTATGACATGATCTAAGCAGCTAACTGGTTGTGACAAGTCTCCTCAAACATGACAGTTTCTCATTGTATTGTGAGAAATGATAGTTATTTTGTAGTATTTCACAGTGCTCCATAGCAGTCTCACAGTGTTCCATAGCAGTCTCACAGTGTTCCATAGCAGTTACTATTATATAGCACATCATGGAATTTATAAAAATATTCCATGTATGGCACGTCACACTATCTAAGCAACCAACTGGTTGTGACAGTCTCCTTTTATTGTTCAGAATTATAGACTTTGATGGGATGACAGGGCATTGGTCCTAAATAACATCAAACTAAACTGATATCTAGTATCAAATATTCAGCTACATCAGAAAGATATTCTAATCAACATTAACAGCATAATCCTCATCATTGCTAGTATCCCCATCTGAATCACCGGCCCTTGCTCCCCCACCCGAACTGATTCAAATACCATGCCAACATTAGCATTCTACAATCAGATATCAGGGGACAACCAACATACATGCCAGTACGTGCAATCTCACTGCACAGCTCATTGAGCTTCCGACTGTGTGTCTCATCCTCCTCAAGCTGTGAGATGAGGTCATTGTATTTTCGCCACTTAGAAATGTAGTTGTCTCGGCTGAAGTAAGGAAACTTTGCTTTTCCGTACATCCTATATCCATCAAGGATGCAACGAATCTTTGGGAGTGTTAGTGTAACTCGAACGTGGTGTGATAATAAAACAGTAGTAGTACCGCAGTAACCGCAAGCATGAGCGTGTTGTTTGGGATGCGTCTACCAAACTCGGCGGGGCGGAGATTACCAATGCGGTTCTCGCGACTGAACAAGAAGATATGAATCAATTCACGTATTGCAGGGTGCCCAAAGTTATTAGAATGGCCCTGACACAAGTCAGGACAGCTCACATTCAAATTGTACATTCATACGTACCTCGGCATCTTTTCCATTGTGCGCGAAGACTGATTTCTTGATCAACTGTTCCGCAGCATTTTTCACATAGCGGCGCGTATCGCTCTTCGACAACCGACTGCCCTGGGGAGGGAAAATAATATAATGCGCACGAACGGTGCTAGCCGCCACCTTCTTCAGCTCGCCTCGCCATGAAGCGAGATCCTCGAAAAGCTATGTAAGGTCAGAGATGCGAGCGAGATTAGGGTTGAAATACGAACGAGCTTGCACATATATTTTTGGTACTTTGGGTAGTATCGCTTCTCGGCTTTCCGTCGTTCTCGCCTCCATTTCCTAACGGTCATCTCGACCATCTCCGAAATGAATCCTTCCGTTGCTTCTTTACTGCTCGGCCAGGGTTCGCGGATAGCGGCGTAAGTCCGAACTTCGACTTTGCATTCTTCAAGAAAATCGGTCCACTTCGCCGGATAAAAACCAAGTTGACTTGGATCGGTGCAATAATCTGGTTTCGGAGCTTTGGAGTTACGCTTCTGTCGACGGCGCCGGACAGAGTCATCGCTCTCGTTAGCATCAGCAGGTGTTGCGTTGCGACGATTTGGAGCCTGCAGGCCCTGTAACCTGTTGGGCGATGGAGGCCGGGGACGACGATTCCTGGCGTAATGATCCTCGAGGACGTTGGTGTCCTGTGTGAATTTAGTGACATCGACAACGAAACAAGACACAACTCACTCCCTGCGCTTCGCCGTTTAGCGATCGTTCGCGACGCTGGCCGTTGATCCGATGTTCCTCGTCGCTGTCTTCATCATAGGTACGTGGCGCCTGTTGTTTTTCTTCGATAGGAAGCTGAACGCGACGGCAGCAGGGCTTACCCGAGCACGGTTATTGTTCTCGTCCTCCTCGTTCTCGTTCTCCTCATTTTCGTCGTTCCCTTTCCCTTTCCCTTTCTCGTTCTCGTCCTCCTCGTTCTCGTCGTCCTCGTCTCCTGATCGATCAGCAATTGTCATCACGACCGTCACAGATTCGTTGTCAGATTTACCTAATCTAGGTATGGGTTCGGCATCCTCCTCATCCTCGTCACCAGGGAGGCAGTATTCATCGCCACTAGCCGCTGGACCTCTGCCATCCTGCTTAGAATTCTGGTTGGTTTTCTTGCCGGCATCTATGTTCTCGCGGATCAAACGCTGGCGTCTGCGTTCATCGGAAATGATCTGCAAGCCTCTGGCAAAGCTGGGACCATCCGGAAACGAGTTCCCGGCCACAGGCTGTTAAAAAAATGCTTCAGAATACGATCAACGTAGGAAAGTCGATCGACTTACAGCCTTGAAACCAAATCTCTTGTCTGGCCTAGTGTTCTTGCGAATCGGGGCACGTGGAGGTGGAGAGCTCCGAAGCTGTCATTGTAGTTGTAGGTAGACGTGTGAAATTTTCAAAGGGGCTTACCCTTTTTGTCCTATGGTTCCGAATTTCCGACTCGGACCCGGGTGCCATAGGATTAGCAGCCTCATCAGCATCGAACGGATCGTGTCTCTTCCTCTGTCCGGAGCCGGCGACAGCGGCACCAAATTTCTTCAGTTGCTCTGTGGCACCCCCTATGCCCTTACCGGCTCGCCCGCTTCGACGAATCGGACTTGCTACCTTGCGTTTCTTGGAAGGCACAGCGACAGTTCCATCAGACTCACTGCCAGTGGCAGGCTCGGACGAGTCCGACTCCGAGTCGGAGGTGGTCATCAACGTTGAGTGGAGTGGACGCAAGTGAGGTGGATGTTCCCAAGTGAGTTGGAATGAAGCGAGAATTCGTGCTTATTTTATAGGCAAACAATTCCAATGATGAAACAAAGTGTCATAAGTACATTGTCCACTAGTTTTTATATATTATAATATAAGTAAAAGTAAAAGCATCCAGCAATTTTCCTACAATTTTCCTAATGTTTCGGACCTAGTATTCAATTTATACGGAGCATCACGAACAGATTGGGATCATACTATGATACGAGAGTACTCAGTAACAGTAAATGAACCCTCGTGGTCCCACGAGGGAGTCGTAGAACGGTGAAGTTAGGTATGGTGGTGTTGCAAAAAGTGACGTGGCACCACCGAACGGCGACTGCGGGACATACGGGGACGTCGGCGAATACGTATTGGGGGAGCTTGGACTGTATCTAGGGTTCAGCGATATCTGCGTGACTGGTTCACCGATAGACTGCACGGCGAGCGCGCCACACTTTTCACCAGGGTTCATGAGAGGCTGGTTGAACTCGAATACCTCCCGGTTGAGATGGTACTGCTCCAGCGCGCCTCGCGTAGCCAACGTCGCCCGCACGAGTATGCGTCCGGCGAGCGAAGAGTTGACTTGCACAGTGAACTGATGTATCATCGACGATACAAGCAAGGCTCAAGGTAGCTGGATTTTCGACGATCGACACGGAAGTTTGGGCGGCATTCTGAATTATGCGCTAGAGGTTGATGGAGAGGTAGTGGGATGTCAAACTGTCTGCACGGGGAAATATGAACATTCGCAGGTCCCGGCGATCTTGAACAAGCCGTAGGTGTTCTTCGCCGAACCCCCCTTGCAACTCCAACGAACTGCCATCGATGCCGATCTGCAGAACACCTGTTAAGACCCTCTTGTTGGCGATGACTGGGCTTGCTTGAATCGTTCCGAAGTAGGGTTTGGTGAGGTAAAGGTAAAGGTAAGGGGGGAATAGTTGCGCTGGCGTTCGGGCGTTGAGTTGTTGCTAGTTTGGCGGGACGGATGGTCGATAGTATTGTTTGATTGGAGAGGCTTGTTGACCATGCGAGGAGAGAAATGGTCACGGATAGCGGGTTCAACTGACTGTTCCTGGAGCACTGTCAACACCCGGAGGTTAAATAAAAACGCGTATACGGACCCGTTCTGTGTGCACGTCGGACTCTTGGCTGCTCGCACGAGATGCATCGTAGGCTTCGGATACATCTGCCAAGGGCGAGACGGTCAACTCGTAGCACCAAGAGTCGACGTCCAGCTGCGAAGTGGAGAGACGCAGTGGCTGGGGTTGCGACGCGTGTTCCTCTGCGACTGGTGGTAGGGGAGAAAGCTTGCGGGAGGAGCGAGTTGACATGGAGGAGCTCTTCCTCGTGTCGGAGCTTCTAGACTTTGCAGAGGAGCTGAGGGGTTTTCGCGTCTTCTTGGGCTGTTCCTTGAGCTCCTTGTGCTTCTTGGAGGACGAATCCGTGAGCGCTTTCACCAGCTCGCGAAATCTGGACTCTAGGCGTCCGAGTCCCCACCAGAGTCCGGGATTCGGACCGTGACCGTGCATGGTATCCAGGTAGGCCACTGAGCGCCGGGATTCGGACCGTGCATGATATGATCATCCACATCAATGTGGCAGAGCTTCTCGCGTGAAAGGATTGGATTGGAGACCCTCGCTCGAACGGCGATTCCATAACGACTTGGACCGTGACATACCACTTCTGGATCAACACGCTGGCAGATCGATGAGACGGCGACTTGGCTCCAAATCGAATCAATTACTAGTGCCGTCCCAGATCACTTCCTCCTCACCAACCCCCCGTCTGTATCTGTCACGTCCACTCGATAATCATGTTCGAACGACTTGTCGGTCGATCTTTTGCCGCTCGATGAACGCGCCGTCATCCCACCTTCACTGTAGATGAACTGAATGCCAAGGGAATTCCACGCGGTGCCTTCATAGCAGACCATGACATCCTCCAGCGCCTTGACCAGACGTCGTTGGATGTAGCCAGTCTCGGTGGTCTTCACAGCGAAATACCATGCCGCGTGATAGCTATCAGCCCTCATGAGGTCGCACAGCAACGCAAGGTGTCGGTAGTTTGACATACGAACCATCGTATTCGATGACACCGCGCAGCTCCTTCATGATAGCACCACGTCGATGCCCAACCTTCAGCTTGATTGCGCCCTCTTCGCGTTGTGGAACACCTTGTCGTGCTCCTGCAAAAAGACGCGGCGAATACCCTGTGCGCCACAAATATTGACCCCCCAAGCACCCGACACCGAATGACCAGCTTCTCGCAGTTATCCTCGCTCCAGATGACGAGCAGGTCCGTCTTGAAGCTCTCCGCAATCCGACCCGCGACAAAGGCCATCGTCAACTTCCTGTCTATCATCCGCGCACGGTCGAGCACCAGCCGGAGAAGCCAAGGTGACTGGAGATGCAGCTTCGAATCGATCTCTTCGTCTGCAATCCTCCTCGATGATGGTGGACGTAGGATCCGGGTCGTACCAGATTTCAACGGCGGCGCTGACGGTCTGGAGGGACGTATAGGTCAACTCTTGCTCGACGTTCTTCGCCGATGTAGCCACCGCATCCTCCTGCTTCTCCCCATCATCCTGCTCAGCAGGCCGAGCAGTGATCCAGACATCTCCTTGGCCATCGCCTACCTCTCCTCTTCCAACCGCTCGTCGAACTCGGCCTTGTGCGACACAATAGGCACCTGTTTTTTCCTTGTACCGCGCGTTTCTGTTCGAGGTATATTGGCGGGATGCGCGAGTGCGAGGTCTGGCAAGCAATGCGATCAGTGTGATGGTCGATCGACGAAAGGGAACATGCGAAGCCTACCTGTGCGTGAGCGCCGAACAGGGAGCTCGTGGTGAATCCACTAGAGAAGAATTTTGTTCTTCCACTCGACAATGTAGCGTTCGCGCGCCTCGGTTTCCTTCTTGGCATACTCGATGGGAATGTCTTTGCAGTGGTAGGCCTGCAGGATCGGTCGGACGTCCTGGGGTTTGTAAATGCCGACTGCTGAGGAGAGCCGAACATGAGGAGCTCCGCGCGGCGGGACGCCTCCTCCTTTTCTTTGCGTACGCTCAGCTCCGAGAGGAGTCCCGCGGCATGCGACGAGTGCTTTGCGCAGAGAAGGGGCGCAGCTTCTTCATCGGAATCGATCACGCGCACAGAGTTGTAGAGCGCCGTTGCAAGGATGCTCAAGCAGGTACGCAGGAGCTTGGTCGAGGACAGCTGGACAGTAGTATTGTTATAGGGCGAGGGCTGCTCGAACCGGAGACGGTGGACTTGCCAGAGTGAGCAAAGGGCTCGTCGATAAAGGAGATGGTCTCTGTGGTATGATCTACACGGATGCGGAGTTCGCCGCGGCGTGCGCAGCCCATGACGTAGGCTTCGACTTGTTCGGGCCAACGTCATCGCGGGGCTTGAGGAGGGTTGAGGAGGTACTTTGAGGGTGCGGTACTAGACCTGAAAGAGGAGGCAGGAGAGGAGGGCTTGGGAGAGGATAGGACGGTAACCAGCGTATGTGAGTCGGTGGCACAGAATGAGGAGTGGATGCGCAGAGGGCAAGGGGGTCGAACGAATCCTCCCCAAAGCCGTAGAGGATCTCGACGCGGAGGACGTAATTCGAATGCTGGAGGTGATGAGTGAGGGAGTTTTCGTAAAGAGACGACGGCTTACAGCACAATTGAGGAGACTGGCGCGGGTGGGCGCCTTGGATAGCCCAAGGAGGGCGGCAAGGCGTGTGCTCTTGGAGCGCCCGTCGTCTTCGTCGGCATGCTGCCCGACTGGGGCTCCGAGTGCGCTAACGAGGACTTGGCCTGCGAAACGGACCGCCGATGAAGGTGGCGGCGTGGTAGAGGGCTTGGCGAGCTTGTCATAGTAACTTGCCATCGTGGCTGGACGGGCGGTGTGTTAGCCATGACGAGGAGGTTGTGCACATCCTCAACGGAACGGAATGCCTCTTGCCAGAGCTCCAGCTCGACGGAGGTGTTGAGTTGGGCAAGGTGGGTGTCCTGGAGGATGTCCGGGTCCGATAGGTTGATGGAGTGGGCCTGGTGGGCATACTTGGCGATGTTGGTGAGGTAAACAGTGCTACTCTCCGCGAGCGCTGGCTCCAGGTATACCGAGAGAGAGGGCGTCTTGATGTTGGTGGGAACGTTGATGGTCTCGACTCGATCTCTTCGTCTGGAATCACGAAGAAAGAATCCACGAATACGGAATCCTCCTCGATGATGGTGGACGTAGGATCCGGGTCGTACCAAATTTCAACGGCGGCGCTGACGGTCTGGAGGGACGTATAGGCCAACTCTTGCTCATCGTTCTTCGCCGATGTGCTACTCTCCGCGAGCGCCTGCCCCAGGTATACTGAGAGAGAGGGCGTCTTCATGTTGGTGGGAACGTTGATGATCTCCTTCAGACGCGGCACACCGCGGGTCACGTTCTTGCTCGACACACCGGCATAGTGGAAATTATTCAGCGTCGTCTGTGTGGCTGGTTCACCGATAGATTGCGCGGCGAGCGTCCCACTGGTTGAACTTGGCCTCGATTTCTCCTAGCACCCACTCGAATGTCCGCCGGTTGAGATGCAACTGTTCTAGCACGCGTCGCCCGCACATGCATGCGGAAGGTGAGCGAAGAGTTGACTGGCACATCCCTGCTCAACAGGTCATCCCCTGGAATAGGAAGGAGTCGTCCAGTGGGCATCGACGATATAGGTGGGCTCGAGGTCGTTGTGTTTTCGCCGATCGATATGGGAAGATTTGGGTAGCATTATGGATAATACGGTGGAGGTTGACAGGGAGGTAGTGGGGTGTCAAACCGTCTGCACGGGGGAATATGAACATTCGCAGGTCCCGGCGATCTTGAACGAGCCGTGCGTATTCTTCGTCCAGCTTCCCTTGCAACTCCAAGGAACTGTCATCGATACCGATCTGCAAAACACCCGGCAAGCTTCTTTATCCGTCACGTCCACCCGATAGTCATGCTCTCTCCGGCATTCCGATGTATCGATCTTCTGCCGCTCGATAAACGCACCGTCCATCCCGTTTTCACCGTAGATGAACTGAATGAGATCTCCAAGGGAATTCCGCACGGTGCCGTCGTAGCAGACCGTGACGTCCTCCTGCGCCTTGACCGGATGTAACCAGTCTCGGCAGTCTTGACAGCGGTATCGATCGACCTCCCACGACCAGTCATGGCATGGAAGCGAAAATCTTGAGGTATCAATCAAACCTCTCGACAGTTCTCCACGAATCTCCCGGCTTCGGGGTTGAAGTCGTCCTTTGAGAAGTGCGGCAGCGTTCGATGACGGAAACCGAACGGTAAGTATACGGCGTCCTTTCACGCTCTGTTTCCCCACACAGACCAACATCTACGAGAACTCTTCAGAACGAGGGCCGCCCCTTCACGAGACAGCGCTTCGCGGACAGGACAGGAATACGAGATGAGCGACACGGCGCACAGGGGGGGAGACGAATGGGTGGTCAGGGGAGAGAAGAAGGGGTAGCCAGGGAAAAGACGAGGGGGTGGCCAGGGGAGAGGGCGACAAGTCAGACGGGGCGGCCAGTAAGGTCAGGCAGAGCATTCGATGAAGGAGGGTACGGCGCGGAAGACCATGCGACTATGAAAGCGACGTGAGCAGGGAAGGCAGACCGAGGTAAGGAAGGCGACGTACGCTCCTGTAACTCATCACGAATAATCGTCAGAATCGCCCGTCAACGTGCTAAGCGTCAAACCATTGAAGGCACCTGCAGAGAGATCAAAAAAATGAGCCCTTCTATTTCCATGCTACAGAAGACGAGACACGGACGACCGAGTTGAAGGAGGGTGAGTCAACGGCGCAAATTTAGTCAACGCTCCAAGGGAAGCATTAAACGGAGACGGAGGTGTCGAATAATGTAGCATCCGAGCAGGAGTAGAAACGGGCGAAGAGGTACTTATATGGTCACGACTCGAAGCGAGCTGTAGATTCCGATAAGTTTGAACAATCAACGTCAACTCTACACGATGACGTACCGAGGGTGCAGAACATCCCAGAAACCATCAACACTAAGAACGACACTGACTCGAGACAAATCGGAATAAGGTGATGCGCGCGTTGATGCGGCTTCGTTGACAAGATCGTACTAGCGGTAAGGTGATGCGCGTTGATGCGAAGTGCTTCGTTGACAAGATCATGTGACCAATAACAGGTATGCGGAAATATTATAGTAGCGAAGGAAACAGTTTTCGTAGTCTACGTAGCGCACAGAACATCTAGTACTTGGATAGCCTGAACAGACAAATGCAGACTCAAGGATCTCGGTTGCTTGAGAAATGACTTCGTGTCAGAAGTCAGCCCTTATTTCACTACCGAAGGTTGTCCAGGAGAGCGTTGTCGATGCAACTCATGAAAATGGCTATGGCAAATGTGAAATGGCAATGAATTTATAACGGAAAGACGAACGAACGTTGCAAATAATACAAAGCACTCAGGCTGAACGCAACGGGTCACCAGAGTATAATTACAATCTAACACTCCCTTGATCCCTATGAGGCATGTGCAATTCCAACACCCTCACGAGGGGGAGTTACGCGGTCCAACTCATCCCATCAAGACGAGTGTTTTAGGCGTCGCGAGCCCAGGCTGTTCGCGGGATGAGCGCAATTTCTTGAAAAAAACAAATCACCTTCCTAATATCATCGGCGAGGAGGGATTCACTCACTTTGGGCCTCGGATAAATTGGAAGTGAGATACATCACAACAGTAGATGTCATTCGCAACCAATGTACCCGGCGGCAGCATGAATAATTCCATGGTTGAGAATATCCATCTACCCTTTCGCGTGACAACGTTTAAAGCCTTTGGGAGGCTCTCCTTCCAAGTAATCTTTCAAGCTCTTCAAAGCAAAAAACAAAACCACTTCGTTGGTATACCAATGTTATCGGTAAACCGTGCTGCTGTGACGGTGCGGAATTCAACTGATACATATCGCTGACATTCTCCTTGAAAGTTTCTCGCGCCACGTCGAGGAGACGGTTACGGTTTGCCTAGGAGGATCATGTCTTGGTGTTGTTAAGCCTAAGCGGCGAACATCTCACCTTTACCGCATATACTCTAGCATTCACAGCCGCGAGACCAACAGACGGGGAGGAATCCGTTGTAAGTCCAGACCTTGTTGGAACCGACTCCATCGTTCAAATTGTCTGTAATAAGATCGCCGATCAGTGCAAGCCGGTTGTCTGAGATCATCTGGATATCTCGTGAAAAGAAACATTGTTATGAATATCAATTACCTTTGCATACCTCGTAGACGATTTGCAAGAGTTGGGACCCGCTGTTCGCCAATGCCTTCTGAAGCAAATGGAGGTTCTGGATGACACTTTGAAGAGCGAGCATCTGGGAAACTCGAACAGACGCGGAGTTGACAGAATTAAACGGGCGAACTTCGATCATTGCAAGCTAATAAAATGGCGGCGTAAACTACCATTCGCAAGAGTGGGGACTGAATCGCCTGACCGATATGATATCAACTTGTCGAAATCCAGCTTATTGAAATGCCTGAGTGCATTCCGTATCTCAGAGAACCGATCTTCATTCTGCACTAGCTCTGCATGATGAATGAGGAATAGAACGACGGGATAAAGAAACACTGAATTACCTGATACGACGTCAAGACGTGCATTGATAGCTTCGATACCTGCATTTCCATCGTTCAGCTGGTGGTTCCCAGCAGCTCAAGTGGGAATTCAGGTACCCGTCAACGGTGCCAAGATGATGTTGGCGCGCAATAAGCGCGCCGCCATCACAGTATACGTGTAATTGAGGACTCTGCGATCATATATCTAGTCAGTAGAAAATCATCCTGTAGAGCGCATTACCCGAAGACGATGTCTTGCGCATGTCATTTTTGACGAGCTCGGGGTCGATCGGCATCGTACCCTCGACGGACGCATAATGTATGCGCAGTGAACCAGCAGAAAAAAGATTATTCAACCGGCTTTCAGCATGCTTAAACAATGCACACGCAGCAGAGAGCGCATAGTACCTGTCGCGTTGATGTGTCAGCGTAAAGTGAAATACTAAAGGATGCACTTGTCCGACACCGAAACGAGCGTTGCAGCCCGCTCGTCGTTCTCGACGCACAATTGATGAATTCCATCCCTGGGATGGTTTAGTACCACCAGCCAGCAACTCACACGCGATAAACATACCATACCTGCACCGTCGTTCGACTGGCTCTACGGGCAGACGTTGGGAAACTCCTCTATGATAAACTGGACCAACAAGGACGTGCTCGGCGGCTTCTTCCCGGAAGAAGCCAAGGTCGCGTCCGTAGTAGCGATGAACGTGTCGGGTACAAGCGAGGGGTAATGAATGCGCATCTGATGTAACGTCTTGATGTACGTCGGACAGTTTGCCAGCTTTCAGACGAACGTTGGGAGTTCCCTTTGGGTCAGACGACGACGAAACACGGGTGCTCGAGCGCCGACCATACCTGGACGAGCACAACGCGACCCGTTTCTTTATCCATTTCCGCGATGCCACCCACTTCGTGTGCAACTCCACTGGCACGGCTTTCGAGGAGAGCGATGACGTAGTTGTTTTCATGTCTTGTTGACGCGGACGTCTGAGGGCGGGCAGTTCCAGGACGCGACCTCCCTGAGCCTAGGGGGCGCGATGGTGTAGATGTCATCATAGAAGACATTTCTATGGTCGACGTTTGAGGAGAGACGGTGACCAACGCGTTTGAGGTTGTGAAGTGTAATCAGTGTAACTAGAAGCTTCGACCCAAATAGAATCACTAACCCACACTGTGGTCTTAGCTTCATTTTGGTACAATGTCACTGCGTTTCCTGGAATAAATGCATCGTCATTTCATTCACAAACGACGTATGCAAATTTGGCCACGGCGTAGAGTATAAATTGTGTGCTTATTCTACATGGAATTGCTAGGCACGAAGAAAAAAGGGAGGCACGAACATTAAAAGAAACGAGGACGACATGAAGGAGACAAGAAAAGGTGCTAGCTAGATAAACGTCCCAACAACCCGAACGTCGATCACCGCGTCCCCGGCCATAACGACGGTTGCATGGTGAGCCGGCACCGGATAACACATCAACAAGATGTGAGCGCAAGCAACTTACTCCCAAGAGGGTGTGCTGCAGGAATGCGAGCGGGCGGTAGACCCGTTTGGGGCAGGGCTTGAGGGCGACCACTCCCGCGATGTCGAGCTGTACGCCGGAGACGCCGGGGCTGATGAAAGTGATCGTCAGTAGTCCATGCATACATCTATCTATATACTCACAGTACGCTGGTGCAAGTGATCCAGAGCCGTCAGCAAAAGAAACCAACGGACCGTGTGGAGAGATTTACAAGCAGGGGAATATGTGGGTAGGGTGGGAGCTGCAAAGTGTGTTAAACGCGCGAGAGGAAACGAATACCTACAATATTTGGGTGACGAGGGGGAAGTCGGAGAGGTGGGCGAATACTTTGGTGAAGAGGGAGACATGAGCTGGGGCTGCCGACCACGTTAGCCGTAGTTCCAGACAACTCAAAAGAAAGCTTACAAGCTGTGAATACAACGAGGCGATATCGAAAGGGTCAGTAACACATTAAAAAAACAGAGGCATAGATGCTTACTCGGTGAATCTACAGACACTCTGCCATCTTGCTCGTAATTTTAACTGGGACGCGCTCGCGACTGGTACTCGCTTCTACCTCCACCTGGATCGCGTTTTCGGAGGGTTCGTCGACATGGCGGAAGAAAGGGGTTAGTCGGTCGTGGAATGTCGACTGTTCAAGTAGGAGGGCAAGACGTGTCACGATCTCGACAGTGACGCATTTTTGGAAAAGACGAGTGCGTCTTTTACTTTTTTCTGAAACTTCTTCATCTAAGACGGCGTGACGGTGTCAAGCGCGATCAATCTGACTAACCACGCGTCCAAAGCGCTCATTTGCGGCTGCCCGAGGCTGCGCATTCTGCAAGCGGACAATATGTCCATATCCTGTTCGGTGCTCAAGCAGTTTGTGCGATTGGCCTGCGAGCGAAGCATGCGTGACGCCGAGTTGGTCGTCATGGACTGTCGGTCTGTCGGAAAACTCGCTATCGGGAGCGTAGTGGACAAATGGCGTGGTGGACGACAGGCGTTCGTGGGAGGCAAGGAAGCTGGGGTATTTGGACGGAAGGGACGAGGAGGATCTTAAAGTCGGGCAGGGCGAGTGTGACGAGAAGAGGGTGGTGATCAAGTCGTTTTACAGCGGGTAGACCGTCGATGACGTCAGGGAGCTAACAAGAATAAGCAGCTAAGCCAGCTCGAAGACGGTGGCAGGGAATTGTTCGGGCGGAGGCGATGGTGGGTGTTGTGACCCTAGGCTGGAGGTGATACGCTCGATCGCGATGGGTGCATGCCAGTGGTGACGTGAAGACGATCTTGTAACGTGTATTTCTATCTTGGGCCGTTCTTATTATCGCAGGTCTACCAACAGTTTTACGTTTGCGAGCCTTGTGATCAGTAGGATTGTGATGGTCTACGTCTGTGTTATTTTCGTAGAATAAAGCGTCGTGATCATGAGTATAATTTCTTTGCTTTACGCTTCGCCTTCTTTGCAGCTTTCTTCGCCTCTCGGTCTTCGGATGTCGAGGCAGATGCATCCCGTGAGGAGTTGTCGACCGATGACGATTGCATGGGTGTAGAGAGCTCTGCTTTTTTGGTGGTGTCTGTTATCTGGGGGGTCGATTGTTGGACCGACAGATCATCGTACCCTGTGGTACATCGTTGGACGGTTCGCATGGGCTGTTTTGAGGACTCACAGAAAGGGGTCTACGCGGGGTCGCTTGCGCCTCGACGAAGGCATTTGCTCACTCCTGCCTTCCGACGCCCGACCCATGCCTTTATCCAGTCTCTTTGACGCCGGCTGTCCGTCTACATCCATCGCCTGTGGATCCTCGTCCACCTCTTCTTCATCGTTGAACACGGCCAAGTCCTCCTCTTGCTCGCTCCCCAGCTCCTCGAGCTCCTTTTCGTACTGTGCGCGGGCCAGTATGCAGCTCCACATTGAACGAGGATAGAACACGCACATCTCGGGGATGCTGGGCTGAATGATGGACTGGTCGGCGAGTATCGTGGCGACGTAGGACTGAAGGAAGGCGACTAGGAACAATATCTCAGCGACGTCGGGGAAAACGACGGTGACATGGGCGAATATCTCGGACTAGTTGGCGAGTATCCCAGTGACGTAGGATTAAGTGCGGGAGAAGTTGGCGAATACGTTGGTGGTGTGGATGCCCTGCCGTGGTCGTTGAACGGTGAGGTTGCGTATGGTGAGGTTCCGAAAGGTAACGTGGCACCACCAAACGGCGACTGCGGGGGACGTCGGCGAATACGTATTGGGGGAGCTTGGACTGTATCCAGGTCCAGCAGGCGACATGCCACCAGCGCCGAGAGGGCTTTGCCCATACCCAAGGAACGAGAAACTCGCAGCATCATCTTCGCCTTGGACAGCGAGGGGAGAAAACGCGGCTGACTCGCCTTTGAACGCAGTCTCGGACCACGCAGGGGAGTTGGTGCCGTATGGCAGCGTCATTGCCACTTGCCCTGGCGTTATACCGCCGTCCGCGTACATTGACAGCATATTTTGGACCGGGAGACGATGATCGACGACGGCGTCCTTGAGCATATCAATGTCCAGCGCAACGTCGAAAGCGCCGGTTCCCATCGGTGCCAACTGCCCAATCATGACGTTCTCCGCAATGCCATGACAGTCGTCCCTTTCTCCAACGGCCGCGGCTTCCATCAAGATTTCCACCGTCACCTCGAACGAACAACGCATGAGAGCGCTCGTGTCAGTGGGGTTGATACCATGCCGCGTGATAGCCATCCGCGTGCCGCGGTGCCTCATGAGGTCGCACAGCAACGCAAGGTGTCGGTAGTTGACATACGAACCATCAAATTCGATGACACCGCGCAGCTCCTTCATGATAGCACCACGTCGATGTCCAACACGTTAAAGACTTCCACGCAGCTGTGGGAGTACGTGCGCGTGAAGTCGACACCATCGACACACTTGACGGCCTTGAGGTTGACACCGCATCCACTCCTTCAGCTTCATTGCGCCCTCTTCGTTGTGGAACACCTTGTCGTGATCCTGTAAAAAGACGCGGCAAATACCCTGTGCGCCACGAAGATTGACCGAGTTGACCATGTTGTTCTCCAATTGACACAGGAAAAAAGGCAGATCCCACGTCTTCGTCATTATCTGTCCCCTCAAGCACCCGACACCGAATGACCAGCTTCTCGCAGTTATCCTCGCTCCAGATGACGAACAGGTCCGTCTTGAAGCTCTCCGCAATCCGACCCGCGACAAAGGCCATCGTCAACTTCCTGTCTATCATCCGCAGACGGTCGAGCACCAGCCGGAGAAGCCAAGGTGACTGGAGATGCAGCTTCGACTCGATCTCTTCGTCTGGAATCCTCCTCGATGATGGTGGACGTAGAATCCGGGTCGTACCAAATTTCAACGGCGGCGCTGACGGTCTGGAGGGACGTATAGGCCAACTCTTGCTCGACGTTCTTCGCCGATGTGCTACTCTCCGCGAGCGCCGGCCCCAGGTATACCAAGAGAGGGGGCGTCTTGATGTTGGTGGGGACGTTGATGATCTCCTTCAGACGCGGCACACCGAGGGTCACGTTCTTGCTCGACACACCGGCATAGTGGCAAGTATTCTGCTTCATCTGTGTGGCTGGTTCACCGATAGATTGCGCGGCGAGCGTCCCACTGGTTGAACTTGGCCTCGATTTCTCCTAGCACCCACTCGAATGTCCGCCGGTTGAGATGCAACTGTTCTAGCACG
>JBBPOL010000286.1:0-15862 GCA_038091435.1 Leccinum variabile | reverse complement strand
CAAACGGAACGTCGGGTTTCGAGATCAGTGATGTGCCCTCATAAATGTACCCATGCGAGTCCTTCTGACACAACATACAGTCCTTCCCCTCTTCTTTTTGCTCGCTTCCCTGCTCAGTTAGTTGTCAATATCATGCCTTCTCCCGCTCTACAGGCGGTGATTGCCGTGAAGCAGTCCAACTATTTGCACCGTATGCCCAGTCACTCCATGCATTTGGGTGATCGACTCTGATCACAAGATCGTTACAGTTGCTATCATCACTGCTGTGTTATATGATTACGGTGACACGTGGTTTAATTTGTCAACTCAACGTTCTCAATCTTTATTTTCAGTCCTCAATTTTTGGAAAGAAGTGTGATACTACATACTCTAGCCTTGGGAAACTATTCACTAACATCTTTTTCATTACACACAGATAGAATACGTCTGGGTAAGTAGACGCCGTTTACCAGTGTGGCATATACCGAACAGGACCGAAGAACAAACCTTGGACCTGGGTGTCAACTTTATTCGTTTTCGTGCGTATTGGACTTTTGGTACATTACGACGGACTTATCATTTGCTCCTTAGATACGTTATTCTGGTCTCTGTTCTCTAATGTGAGTCTGTCACGATTCATAAACCCTAACTAACAAATTATTCGTCAGAACATATTGCTTTGGTATGTTTCCATCTAAGCCGTGAAATAAAATGAAATCATGACCCTGCTTTAAGGGAAGTTTAGCTTCGTCCCCAGTGGTCCCTCTGGCACAAAAGTATGTCCCTTTCCTGCGACACATACCACCTATGAGCCCACTAAAACATGTCCTTGTAGATGTGAGTATTGAGTCTCTCCCCTTCCTGGGTCTCGATAACACAAAGGATATTTATTCAATAGGTGTACGCACACTCATTCAATGGTTCATGCTAATATTGATGCTTCCAAGGCGACGTGATATTTACCATACATTATTGGTCATATGCTCTCTTTTTCAGTGCAGCCGATTGTAAGTTCATTGACTATATTCGATCAGGACCAAAAAAGACTCTGACTGCAGTCGTGATGATCCTCCGCATATGGGCAATATACGATCGATCGAGAAGCATCTTGATTGTGCTTATTGCATTGTATTCTATGCAGATGGTATCTGCATTCGTCACAGCTGCGCTTTACAGTAATCCAAAGCATCTGTCAGGTTTGTGTCAGATGCTTTCTGCATGGAGCGTACGCTCGCTGACCCGTCTTCCTTTACATACCACTTGATCAAAATCTCACCATGCCAGCGGTCCATCTCTCAACTTGTGTATTGCTGCACACCCCATTCACGATGGCCTGGTCGAAGGCGTTCATGATCATACAAATGGTATATGGTGGAATACTCTGCATGCTCACCGGCGCCCAGTTTGTGATACAGTCACTCCAAACGTACCACGCGACGAAGCAGTGGCAGCTCAATCAGTATATGAACCTCCTCATCCGGCATGGCATCCTATACTTCGTTGCGTCCGTCACCGTTTGGTTCTTTCATTCCCTATTATTCGGCGTAATGGATAGTTCGTGTCACAGATTCTTCCTCCTAAACATCATCAATCTGTTGACTCGGGTGGAGAAGCTCCCTGCGAAAGGATGGCAGACAATACTGTACCTTCCCGTAGAAATCGTGCCTGTGTACACCCTCACTCCTCGATTCGTCATCAGCATACGCGAAATGTATGCGCGCAATGTTCAAAGTGGACAAGAGTACGGTATAGATACTGGATTCGGTCTGTCGGGACGATGGAGCACTCCACTCTCTGGCACGATGATGAGGGATTTCGAGATTCCCGTGGAGATTGCGGAGGTAAATGTCACGGAGGAAGTACCGCTGATGGAGATCGGACCACTGTGATGACGCAGGACCCAGCGTAGGCGAACTTGGGTAAGTGATCCGGAATCATCATGATTGCGTTTAACCATACATTGAAATCGAATAAAGCAAACCACAATTTTCTAGTCAACTCCATGTTTCGTGTTGTATACCAGGGAAAATATGAGAGTCTCATGCTGCGTGTATTATTAAAAACCAGGTGAACGTTTCCTCAGTCCTACCTCGCCCTAAAAATAGGAATATTTGACGTCGAGATCGATGGACGCACACGATCAATGTTATTTCGCCGCATTGGCGCAGATCCAAGGAGACGGTTGAACTTGAATGGATATGCATGTCTATTACTAGGGACACGCCAAACTGCAGGTACATCGGTTGTCCATGCACCTTGTGCGGGAGCGGGAATCCTTAGATGCGCTTCAAGCAATGTAAATGGAGACCGGCTCTTACACAAAGGAGCCGTATTTCACTGGTTGTGTCCACACGTCTTCACCTGGAGGCTGAGAGGCCCAGAAGCAGCATTATGGATCGTCACTTATCATCTCAGTGAGTTATCACACAGTATGGTTTATACCCTGTATGGTTTATGATACTTAGAATAGACTGTATGTTGTTTCCATCATCATGATTCTCGAGGATTGAATCCACCATCTGTTGGAGCAGACACGCAGTACGGAAGTTAAATCGTTGAAGGACCGTCATGTCAGACATTCTCCTCAAATGCTTTTTACAATTGTAGATAACACGTAGCTGGTGGCGCATGAGCTGTCACTATATGGAACGGGTTGTGCACGCGAATGTACCGTCCCCGTTGTTACAACCCAGCCAACCCAACCAGATGTGCGAGCCTTTCCGAACTTAGATTCTCGTGTCGTGGCTTGGCCACGCATGGTACGTTTTTTGGCCGCCTGAGAAAAAAAAAATGAAAAGAGCAAGTCAAAATGGATGTTAGACAGCGAAAGTTAGGACGCACGTGGTCACGCCCTCAGTCCATTCTACATTGACACCATCCGGACCAGGGTCCCAAGAAGCTGGGGCTTCGAAGCGGAAGACAGCGAGCATAGAAACGATTGAAATCCAAAGCGACGCGTCCGCAACATATTTCCCGACGCTTACGACCGCAGGATCAGTCTCTCGTGGATCGAGAAAGCGAGGAAATAAAAGCACGCGGCGCACGTACCAAACACGCCTGCCGAATCCGAATGCAAACGGAAGTTCGTCGACCGATCGAGCTTTTTCGCCTAGAAAACGCTCGGGTTTGAACTTTTCTGGTTCGGGAAACATGACGGGATCTTGCGACATAGCCCTTGGAGCATGTCAGCTCATCAACCGATCAAACTGGGCAACATGCACGAACCAAGCATTCGCTATCACCGTCGCTCCTAAATACGAGAAAGACTGTTAATAATGCCATTGAAGAAAACATAAATGATCAACCTTTGGGGATGTAATATCCTTCGTAGATGTCATCGTCCACAGTCGCGTGCGGAAGACCTTCCAATCATATGTAGTTTTGAACCAAATAAGTATGTACCACTCAGTCTACTTACCTAGGGGTACAGCTGGGTGCCATCTTAGTGTTTCCTTGAGTAAAGCATCGATGAATGGAAGTGAGGGTCGGTCATCCCAATGAGGGAGCCTTGGCAGTCCTTTTCCAATTACCGAATCGATTTCCGCTTGCGCCTGTGCTTGCACATCAGGGTATAAGATCATCGCCAAAAGAAAGACCATGGAAGTGGAATAAGTCTTGGGGCGGTGTTATCTCAATGGAAGGCCACTGGCACAACGGAAATATAGCTTCCTACCGTTTCAGCTGCAGCTAATTTCGCGTGGTCTGAACACAGCTTGCTCTGACATTTCCAAAGGGTGGACCTACCAGAGTAGGCACTCGCGCATGCTTCCTTCGCTGCCTTTTCGAGCCAAGCTGCTTCATCTTCCGTGCACGCCCTGTCTGGTATGCTCAACAGGGCATCTGATACCATTGATGGACCTGCTGTGCCTTCCGCCTACAATGCGCCCCCGACATCGCTCGTTAGGTCAACGATCACATCATGATGTGATGTAGACAATCAGTGCTAACCATGCTCTTCTTTACATGTTCAAATGGCGCTTCTATCCATTCCGAGGCAATCCTCCGCGAGATAACAGCATTGCGCTGGAACCCTGCACCAGGAAACCAAGCGGGAAGATACTTGACTGGTTTTGTGGAGCTAACTAGTCAATAAGGTTATCGAGCGCAAAAAAACATACTTACGGATCGGAAGTGCAGCTACTAGAGCGGTTACCTCCGGTCGTATCTCCTTGACCGCAATGTCTAGCGAACGCTCGACATTGGCAACGATCGGGTCATCTTTGGACGATGCGTCGTAGTCATACATAATGGCCATGATGATAGAGATACTTAAGCTGTTGGGGCCGGGATGTCAGTTCGATGAACTCATAAACGGATGTGTCTTACATTTCCAAGTGTTCTGGACAATTATGTGGATTCGATAACAAACGCATAATCAAATCGTGGGATTTTCGCATTTGGATAGGACGAAACGATGGAGCTGCGCTGAGATGGAATGCCTGGTGGAACAGTCGGCGGTGAAGCCGCCAACGGTCGCCGTATGGCAAAAACATGGAAGCAAACTCTGTCCCCATGCTTTGGCAGGTTTATAAATGAGAGGCAGTATGAAAGAGCAAAGAGCAAAAGGTAATCTCACATATCGGTCATCATTCTGATGCTTTCAGGGCGACTGGAGTAGTTATTGGACCGCTTTTCGAGGAGGTCTTGCGCGACCTTTTCCGAGTTAATGACAATGATGTCCTGGGTCAAAAGTCGAGTATAGATGATGTCACCTAGAAGAAACGTCGGTCAGGACCGGTGAGGCAGCGTTGTGATTCATGGACAAACCATATTCTTGACCCCATTTTGCGTACGTTTTCCAGGGATAACTGATATCGATCCCACGAACGTTTCCTAACACTGGAATTGGCGGGGGTCCAGGGGGCAGACGGCGACGTTCAGCCTTCTTATTGCGCAGATAAATTACGAGCAGCGCGACACAGATAGAGAGAATGGACAACTGTAAGGAAAGCGCCATTGGTGATGGAAATGAATGAGGGAACGGCTCACTGGATTGAAAGTGATGTAGTAAGTACTACTGTATTAGTACCAGACAATTGAAGTTGCCGGTTCAACTTGTTGACAGTTACGTTGCAGCCTGGCACCTCTCATACCTCCAGCCTCATCTGATCATGTACTTGCCCACGTTTTAATCGCTGTGGCTTCGTTGACGTTTGCGATGCCCAGTGGTGACCTAACGGTTGCCACTGGACTCGCACGTTCTACTTTCTTCCGGAACGTCTTTCGGTAAATCCCGAGTTCATTCAACGGCTCCCTCAACAGTTCTCCGAAGCTATCTCACAGGTTTGTGGATACTCGCCGCACAGAAAGTAAGCTACGGCCCAACGGCCGTGAATCTGCTTAACAGTTCATTGGCGTTTGTCCATCGTTTAGCTTTTTTCTCATCTACATACCTCGCCGCCATGCAGACTTCAGAGCTGACGGTGAATTCTCATCACAGGTTCTTTCTGCTCAACATTGTCAATCTGTTAGCCTTGTTGAATATGTTTCCAACTGGAGGATACTATATCTTCCTGCAGAGCCCCTGATTCATCTTGAGCATACGCGGTCTCATATGCGCGCAGCGTTTAAAACCAATACGAGCATGAAATCGACGCCAGAGTTGATCTGTAAGGACGATCCAACGGACCAAGTACTGGCATGACTACGATGGCGTTCGAGGATGCCCTGCAGAACAAGGAACTCGATGACGTGGAGAATGTACCACTGATTTGGACCTGAAGTGGCCAGCGTAGGCGGATCGATGTTTTGTCCTGTCAATGGAAGAAGTCAGCGAATGGGCGCATGGGAGTGCCAAGGCGTCGAATTTCATTCCGCGGGTGACCCCAGCGAAGATTGCGTAATGTGGCGAATAACATCTTGTGGGTTCGTCGCTGTTGTACGTCTAGACTGTGCCTTCCAGGTTAACAAAAACCAACGGTGTTCGTTTAGGTTCTAGGTGCAGACATTTGTAAGAGGGACAAAGAGGCTGATCAGACCCAGCAAGCCTAGTCACTGGTCTCCCCTCGGCGCGATTCTCCACCGACGTTCTCCGCCACACCCCCACCAATAAGGTTTGCTTGCTTCTAGTGGCTCCAGTTCTAATCTGGTACTGATCTTATCAACCCAACACGAGGTCGAAGTTCGGGAGCAGAAAACTAACGTAATACAACACACGGGGCCATCCCAGCCTGGGCAATGTCATACCGTCATCCGAATCATATCAAGAACACGAAGGTGAGATAGCCATAAAACTATTCTCGATAGTGTGCTCCACAACGGCCCATTGTATCTATCTAAAGCAATATTGTAGATGCCGAACGCCCATACGCCATGCAGGATGACGAGTCAACGGACTTGAACCTACATCCAGACAGACATAGTATGTAATAATTATTTATGGTACGTGCTTCGGTTACCAAAGTTTCCAAAGAGAACAGAATTCAATCAGAAAAGGAAAGTGCAGACAACAACGGTGCATATATCAGTTAGGGACTCCCGGTCACGCCCTCTCATAAACGTGTTCGGTTCAGCAGGTCCATGGACTGAATCTTTCCACCATCTTTCTGCCTGAACCACTTGAAGCTTTCTGAGACAAATCTATCAATCCCATGCCTTCTGCTCTGCAGGAGCTTGAATCGATCGCTACTCAAGACTATGTAATCGGTAGGTCCGTTTGTTAGCAATCACCTTAGAGAGATCAATATCCCAAAACTGTTGCAGTCGCCATCATCACTGCCGTAGGATACGATTATCGTGAGTCTCGATTTTCTGTCCAATACAATATTCTTAATTGCATTATCAGTCCTTACTTTTCCGCAAGAGGTATGGTGCCGCAAAGTACCTCGATGAGTAATTCGGTGACATGGTTCCCGTTCCTTGCAGATTGAATACATGTGGGTAAGTAGAAACCACATCCATCAATGCAACATAGACCTGAGAGGATTATAGAGCAAACCTTGGACATGGGTGACAATGCTGTTCATTCTGGTGCGTAGCAACCTTATCATACCTGCGGCAAACTCAGTATTTTTCAGTCTCGTTATTGTGGCCTCATTTCTCTAATGTGAGTCTGCTTTGACACATGTAAACCACATACTAACTGCAAACCATTTGTCAGAACATTTAGCCTCGGTATGTTTTCGAAAAGTGATAATGATAATGATTAACAATGTGACCCCTTAAGAGGGTGTCAGTTTTATGGCTGGTGGTTCCACATACGTGAAGGTTTTTTCTCTCCCCTCTGATACTGATCGCCAATCAGCTTACCGAGATATATTATCACAGATGTAAACATTCGGCCTTCCTCGTTGTTGGACTTGCTAACACAACTGATTTTTATTAAATAGCTGTAAGCACCCACACCTCCGATGAGGGTCTACTCGCCAATTCTTCCAAGGTAGCACGATGGGTACCATACACATTTGGTCGTACAATCTCTTTTTGGGTGCAGCTGATCGTGAGTTCCAGTATCGTTTACATCTGAAAAAGGCTAACAAGGTATTGACTTGCAGTCACAATGGTCCTTCGAACATGGGCAATGTACGATCGATCGAGGATTATTCTTGTTGTGCTTCTCACGCTGTATGTCGTGGAGATGGCGCCCGCATTCCTCCTAGCTGCCCTTGACAGCGATTCAAAATATCTGCGAGGTTTGTGGATAGACGCTGTATAGAAAGTGTGCTGCGCTGACTGACTGCAATTCACATCCCGCTTGCTTGAAACTGCTCAGCGTCAGTGGGTCATGTCTCAAGCTCTTCGTTTTGTTCATACAAGTACACCCGACTCACGCATACCTGGTCGGAAGCGGTCATCATTTTGCAGATGATCTATGGCGCAGTGTTGTGCCTGCTCGCGAGCGCCCAGTGCGCGAGACGGTCACTCCAGATGTACCGCGCGACGAAGCAGTGGCAGCTCAATCGGTACATGAGCCTGCTCGTCCGGCAGGGCGTAGTCTACTTTTTTGCGTTCGTCCCCATTTTCCTCTATCGTTCGCTGCGGCGATGCCGAGCTGACTGAATTCCTGTTACAGGTTCTTCATGCTCAACCTCCTCAACCTATTGTCTGCGTTCCGAATGCTCCCAAAGGAAGGATGGTTCACGATATTATATCTTCCCGCAGAACTCGTGCCCGCGTACACCCTCACCCCTCGATTCATCTTGAGCATACGCGAATTGTATGCGCGCAGTCTAAGCATTCAAAGTGGACATAGTAGCAGGATGGATTCTGGGTTCGGTCTGTTAGGACCATCTGGTATGACTACCACTGGCATGACGACCATGGTGTTCGAGGATTCAATAGGGAAGATGGGCCCTGAGGAGGTGGAGGAGGTACCGCTGATGGAGGTAGCGACCGTGAAGATCCGGGGGCCAGCATAGGTGAACTTGGGCTACATAGTATCGCGAATTCCGTCCGCCCCTTGATTTCGGTTTGGAGCGATTGACATTCTTCAATTCAGGTCCCCGTCCTTATCGCCACTCATAGCATCACATATGTCGTTACAAAAATGGTACATGTATCCATCCCCGCCGATGGCGCCATCATAGTGCGCCGCAAGTTCGTCCACTAACGTGATCAGATACGGCACGTTCATGTTCCCGATCACGCCCACGCCTTCATGATACCACACCTTGCCTTCTTCGATGGCCCAGCGCCACCGCTGTAGATAACCCGTTTATGTTCAGGACCGTCATTTAGCGCTACGCGAAGTTGGGAACACGGCATGGCGTACCAGATATCGCACAAGTTCCTTATCTCGCGGCATTACTCGCTTCCACGTGTTCTCGTCACTCGCACAAAAGATGCGCAGCGAATCGATCGCGTATGAACCCACACCAGGGCAGTATTTGCGCAGCGCAGCGGCCGTGATGCGATCATCGGACAGGAGAGAAGCCAAAGGCGTACGGGAGCCGTCCAGAGCGCTATGGAACCGCGCGGACATGTCTTTGAGCCACTTTGCTCGTTTGTTATGCAGCCCAAGTGGTCTGATCAGTTCGATCAGTTCATCGTGTGGTGCTAGAATCTTCAAGTCAGCCTTGCTGCAAAAACCCTCGAGAATTCAGGTGCGCAACGCACCGTGCACGAGATCCTGAGGCGTCGGCCAGCGCGAAATAATCTTGCAAAAGACAGGAATGGCCGCTTTCCCAGTCGTCACGTTGAGTAGTCGGACAGCTATGAGCACCTTCCACGGGTCGTCTCGTACACTCTCTGTTTCGTTCATCAGTTTTTGAAATGTCATTTCCAAACTTGAAGGAAGCACCCACCCTGTATGAGTATTGGTTTTAATCGCCTCAGCATTAACATGAGGTCATCAGATAGTCCAGGGCTATTGTACCATGTCGGGGTACGTGTCGATTTGTCCAAAGCATGCTCTACTACCTCGCTAAACGGGAGGTCCAGCGGAGAATACTCGAAATCGGAAGATTCGATGTATATTGGGATGGTGAGGATTGGAGAAATAGGTGTCAGAACCGGTAAATTCTGTGGTGTCGAATAAAGAGGCGATGCTCGATCAAAATACTTGGACGTCTTGACGCATAACGTCGCGCTCGATTCCGGACTAGTAGATTCATCACGTTCCCTGGGAGGGCGGGAAGCATAAGAGCTACTGTCGCGTAGTACGACGTCGCTATACCTGCGGCTGATGGGTGGAGACGGATAGTGCGAGGATGCAGATTTGGCAACTTTGGTAGAGCGTGACCTGGCACGGACTAACCCCCGAGGGGACTTCTTATTAGCGATTTCCACCGCATCCAACACGACACGGCGAGGCCTGCGATGGGTTGAGGGAGCAGACGAACGCGAAGGACTGGGATCCTGATCGCGACCGTCCCGTGCCTTGTTTATGCGCTGCTGTGTGCGTCCGTCTAAGTTGGCCAAAGGGACAACATCCTCCCTGCCTCTGTTCTGCTGCTTATGTTTTCGAGGCAGCGAGCCTGTAAAGCATGAGTCAGAAACATGCCAATCTCCAAGTTTTGAATTGGCACTGTACCACGACGAGAGCTCAATGCACCACTAGGACTCGTACTGACAGAATGAGGCAGTGTGCACGACTCAGAACGGAACTGAGTGGGCAACATGTCCTCGTTGTTGCAAGATATGTCATCCTCCGCTGCAAGTTGGCAGCCGTTTCGAGGTCGACCGGGACCAGAATCTGGGGTGTAGGCAAACGCGCGCTTCCATTGGACCGGGGTGACCGGGACACTGGCACTTGGACTGGGTATGCTCATATCTTGGGAGTTAGAGTCTGTTAGACCCGACTCGGGCTACGTCCAAGGTAGTGTAGAAGGGAACTTGTCAGTGATCCATGAATCAGTACATGGGCTTTCGTAGTGTGTCGGGGGAAAAATCACAATTTTGTCTCGAATTTCAATGGTGGGAATGATGATGTGACATGCATCTGGTCTACTTCATTCAGTGACCACTGACAACAAATTCACCAGCATTTATAAAACTCTGGAGATCCACTTTCGCCATGCCAGCAGCGCAGTGTCACAGATACGCAAGCTGTTGCTTTTGCGGCACGACAAACCCTATAAGTGCGTACACAAAGTTTCAACTTCATTTCTGCCGGGGGAGGCTGCTGCCAACGATAATCGTCCGCTTGATGCGCCGCAGAGGTACCTTCATGAAGTGTATCAATAATCGTTTTTTGTAGACCCGTGTCCCGAACGAAAGTAAAGGTTGCTTCCTTTGACCAGCGTAAGACTTCCAGACAGTTGCTGTGATCAGGGTAACAAAATTGATGCTGTGAAGGCTACTACCACCTTTGCCAGTATCACTCCATTGCTAATATTCCTCCTCCGCAGATCCACTCATGCACATCCATGGCCTTGGAGGCTTATGTATCCCTTCTCGTGGGGCCACCGAGTCACCCCAGCTATGCCCACTTAGAACTCAGCAGCCTCATTGTGTTCTTGGCATCAAGACGGAACGTGCCAGTGGCTCTAATACACAGCATCCATGACATGATCAGCTACATTCGAAGGCACAACATTGTAGGTCATCATGGATCCGTCGAGGTCATCGGGGGAAATCATCACCACTGCAGCTTGATGGTCGACTTGGCGGTAACGTGGTTGTAAAAGAATTCCGTGTAAAGCGATGTTGCACATGAAATCACACGGGGTCGGACCCTATGGTGCGCAGAGTGGCTGGACAACTTCATCCTGTTGAAACAAGGTCCAAGGGTGTGATAGTACGTACCACACTTCCATCAATTCCAAGGAGAGCCATCCTCACAGAAGGCAGGAGCCGATCAATCAAAGGACCGGTAGCATCAGTATGCATAACGTGAACAAACGGCTCCTAAGCCTACTTATAAATATGTTAGATGCTCCATCCACCAACGTAGAGCCACACGATTCAATTTCTACCTGATTTGCCTGCAGTTTTAGTTTTCTCTTGCCACAACATCGAGATCATGTCTTCCGCTCCACATGTGGCAATCACTCTTCAGCAATTTAACTATATAATGCGTATGTCGATCTTGACTCCATGAAGACCAATTTCACGAGATTGTCACAGTTGCTATTGCCACTGCTGTTGTATATGATTATCGTAAGTCTTTATTGGATCTATGCTTCAATAGTGTTCTCAAACTTTAATGTCAGTTCTTACTTTTTCGAAAGAGGTATGATGCCATATAGATCCCTGTGGAGTTATCTGATGACATGGTTTTCGCCGCATGCAGATAGAACACATCTGGGTAAGCGGAAACCACTTATCAATGCGTTGTGCACCTAACAGAGCCGCAGAACAAACCTTGGAGCTGGGTGTCGATGTTGTTCATTTTGGTGTGCATCAGTTTGCCAGCGCATCATCACCACGTGCAACAAGCCTAACACTGTCCCCCACAGGTTCGTTATTGTGGCCTATGTGCTCTAATGTGAGTCTGTTGTGTTACAAAAGCCAAATGCTGATAAAAAATGGTTGTCAGATTGTATTGTCTTGGTATGTCTAACTGTGGGATTGACCAAACTGTCACTGACCCCTACCCCAAGGAGAAAGTAGTCTCCTGCCTAGTAGCATCGCAACTGCAAAGGTATGATCGCAGTGACATAATTATATAATTAAGTTTACCGAATGGCGTGCACTTATAGATGTAAGTGCCTCCCTCATTGCTGTGATTTCATTCAAGACTCACATTTATTCAATAGCTGTAAGAACAATTTTACAACGGTCTACGATATTACTGATATCTTGAAGGTGGCACCATGAATGTCATCCGTCTCTGGACATACATAATCTTTGTTGGTGCAGCGGATCGTGAGTACTCGCGCAGCCTACTTCTAGGTCTATTCAAACAATAATTATAGTCGTGATGATCCTTCGCACGTGGGCAATGTATAATCGGTCCAGGGTAATCCTCGTTGTGCTTCTTACGTTGTATTGCATTGGGATAGCGTCGAGCCTCGTCTTCTGTGCCATAAACAGTGATTCCAAGTATCTGTCAGGTTCGCGGAAGTCTGTTAACGTCATGTTTGCTGCACTGACGAAGGATCGTCCACCACATCTGACTCGCTTTCTACTGCAACAGTGGTGGCACAGCAGATATTGGGATTTTCTGTGTGTGGACTAGGTTACAGCACGCTCGCGCTGAGGTGGACAAGAGCGGTGACCATTTTGCAAATGGTACATGGCGCTGTTTTATGCATGCTCGCGAGCGTCCGGTTTCTAAGGATGTCGCTTCAAATGTACCGAGCGACGAGCCAGTGGCAACTCAATCAGTACATCAACCTACTTGTGCGGGAGGGTATTCTCTACTTCTTTGCGTGTGTACTCTCTCCCTCGTATTCCCTATCCTTTGCTCACACACTGTTATTGGCAAATCATGCAACAGTTTCTTCCTCCTCAATCTAATCAATCTGTTGCTTGACGTCGGATTTCTCTCACCAGAGGGATGGCCAAAGATTTTCTACCTTCCAGCAGAGCTCGTTCCCGCATATACTCTCACCCCCCGATTCATCATAAGCATGCGCGAATTGTATGCGCGCAACAGTGTTCAGCGTGGATGCAATGAGACCAAGATCGACACTGGGTTCGGCATTTCGGTACGACCCGGAAACGGTGCTTCCTTTACGACAATAGCGTTCGTCGATGCTGTGGAAAGTGTTAATTTGGAGGACGTGGAGGATGTACCATTGACGGAGGTTGGGAGCTTGAAGACTGAGTCCGTGTAGAGAACGTGGGGTCGATGTATGGGAGTCTTACGGTGCAGCTCACCCAATCTTACATCTCAAAATGTATTGTTTCGAGTAACTGGAACCATATGTATCAAGAACTGGCTATCTTGTTTCTGACTCCCCGAGCGGCGAGTGATTGGATACCGACTTGTTACCTGGGAAACAATTCAATGCGGGGCGTTTCTGAGATCACTGTTTGGCAGAGTAGAGAGTTATGATGAACGCTAAGCTTCGCCAGGAAAGTAGCAGTCACGAATCAGACTCACGATGCAAAAACATGACTGTCAGTGACAATGTCCGTAGACTCTGCAAAGCAGAATAACTGTGTCTCTATATTTCCACGTACGGAGTCAACTCATAGTCTGGACGGACGATCTCACTCGAACTATCTTGCTAGCATTTAGATTGGGTTCTATTCCCGGATCAGATGCCAATGACAATCGACGACAAATCTCAAATCTCAAGCTGAGGCAATAATATTTTACTCGGCCAGGTTTGAAATACGACTGACGATCTGACAGCCGCAGGGCCCCTAACTATAAGTACCTTGGCATTCACCTTCGAACCGAAGAACCAACATGACGGAACCAAACCTCCCATACTGGAGCTCACAGCGTCTTTTCAAATCATTTTCTGCAGACGCCACAGCCGCCGTCGTGGAGTTCGTCGGATCAACACTTTTCATCCTTCTTGGTCTAGGCGGTATCCAAGCCGCCTCTGGCGAGGCACAACAAAGCGGTTCGAACATCGAGCATGTGCTCTACATCGCAACGTCCATGGGGTTTAGCCTCCTCGTCACCGCTTGGCTATTCTACCGCGTCACGGGTGGACTGTTTAACCCGAACATCACGCTGGCGCTCTTCCTCGTCGGCGTCGTCGGTCCTGTCCGGTTCGTCTTGTTCTGTATCGCGCAAATGTTGGGGGCCATCGCTGGATCGGCGATCTTGTACGGTCTAACTCCTGGACCGTTCAGCGTCGAGTAAGATTCCTGAACGTATTCTGAAGCAAGACACTGACTGTTTATGCTGTCATAGCACGTTCCTACAGGAAGGGGTAAATCTAGCCCAGGCCGTGTTCATAGAGATGTTCATCACAGCGACATTGGTCATCGCCGTGCTCATGTTGGCCGCCGAGAAACACTCCGCCACGCCGTTTGCTCCTGTAATCGGTTTATACTTTTGATCTTGATTCAGCAAGACTGACGGATATAGGTTGGAATCGGGCTGACGCTTTTCGTTGGGCATCTGTGTGTCCATTGCTTTGACATGCCAGAGAGTAACTGACTTTGGTCAGGTTCGCTGTCTTCTACACTGGCGCGAGCATGAACACCGCTCGTGCGTTTGGTCCGGCGGTAGTCACTGGTTTCAAGTTCGCGGGACACTCCGATCATTGGGTGGTAAGTTCCGATACCTCTAAACCTCAGGCGCTCGCTTTTCCGACATTGCTTCGTTTTCTCAGTATTGGGTCGGTCCATTTCTTGGCTCTCTTCTTGGAGCCGCCTTCTATACAATACTTAAATCGTCAGTCTTGGTGTCGTACTGACCGTTTCGTAACGATGACACTTTTCGCTTCGTAGCATCAACTATTTGGAGCTGAATCCTGCGCAAGCATCAACAAGAACAGAAGACTCTCCGCGAACGCCGACGATTTTCCCTACCGACCGGGTTGAAGAGGACAATGAGGCCAACCGTAGCTCTGCACGCTCGTCGGCACCTGCAAACGAAGGAGGGAAACTCGAAGCGCGGTCTAGGGGTGCTATGGGAGAGACGAACCTGGGCAAAAGCTAATGTCAGTCAAAATAGCGTAGGGTGTCACTTCAGAAGATGTTTAGATCTCATGCTCTAAGAACGATTTACAAAGTCTACTACAAGCTTCATGAATTCATTAGGCCTAGAAATGGGAAATCAGTATCTGATAGTGCGTTGTGCAATGGATCTCACATCTCTGCATGTACTATACGTCGAGTCAGCAATTGTAGAAGAGAAGGTTTGACGAACTTACTCCAATGACCGGTATCGAGTTCCTCGATGATATGACGAGGGAAGAAGTTTTCTATGAGCGGCTTGTTGTGCCGATTGATGAATCTGGTGCCATCATGACCTCGGAACTCCTACACAAGGAAGTCAACGTACTTGCTCTTAGTCCCCTTCACAAATAGTGCATCTCGGTCCCATGTTCGTTCCCCGGGGACATACGGAAACGATTCAATCTCGGATCTCCCTTCTTTTAATATAGCTATTGGAACCTTGAACTTCAGCGGTATTTGACCACTATTCAGATTGGTCAACAAAAACGAGCGGACACTAGGATCCTGTAATACTAGTCAGGTTATTGATCGCGGCGAGCGGGAGGTAGGCACCTTCTCATATTTTTCTAGAATTTCGTCAGCCTGTTTACGAGAAGTAACATGGGTTGTCTCGATTTCCTCCATGCCTTGGAAATGTGAAATAGTATCAGTGGATGCTTTGGTGGCGCGCATAGGGGCGATGTCAGACACAACTAGGTCCTTGAGAAGATTCGTAGGTGTTTCTGGATTAAGAGCGACGGTCATTGCGACTTTTCCGCCCCTTTGGATACGCGTATCAGGCCATGACGAAGAAGGGTGTAAGTGGACTTACATGGAATGTCCGAGAAGGGAGATATCTGACAATGACATTCTGCGACAAAAATCAAGAACATCTGCAGCCATATGGGTATAAGTCATGGGTCGAACGTGCGGT
>JBBPOL010000285.1:0-15882 GCA_038091435.1 Leccinum variabile | reverse complement strand
GAATTAATAAATAATGTAGGACGAATCGCCGAATACTCACTCCATTCATCATCCAGGGGACGTTCGTACCAGCTGACCGCGGAATCCCAAGCTTTGTCCAACTCTTTCTCTGGAACGCGGTCCCAGTTATAGTCGTACATTTTTCCAATCAGATATTGCGGCAGCTTTTTCTCATAGAGGGACCAATCTTATGCGATCAATAGAATAATGAGTTTGATGCGAAGGTTGTAGTGGTGGTGATATCTTACCGAGAGCCTCGGGATTCATTCGCTCCAAGTTGGTGGGGCAGCGGGAACGGAACTCGTTAATGATGTCCGGGTCGTGGCGGCCAATGAAGAACTCCGTTAGCAGGTATTCGTCAAAATTGGGGCACGGTTGGGTTTCCAACGTCTCTATCGGCGCTTCCTTTGATGGCCGGAGGAGGCTTTCTATCACATTGTCCAGGTGGACAATGATTCGTTTGAGCTGTGGCAGGAATTTGACGAAGCGGCTTGTGCGACGACCTTGATACTTTTCGAACAACCGGATCAGTATGTAATACCGGTAGAGGAACGTTGTTACGTGATCCAGGTAGATTCCCGGAATGTAACAATGATGCCTGGTCTTCGGATTAGCATCCCAGAGATTGACTCGTTTTATTTCTCCAAGAGAGTCGTTGTTTTCGACGCTATGAGCGGAATAACGAATCTGGACGATGTAGTCCATCGTCTGCTTAGTGGGGAGGTCCGTCTGCCAGTAGTAGTCAGACATTGAAATGAGGGTGGAATGTGTGATGAAGGGTATTTGTGCAAGACACGTTAAAACCCCGCGCCGACCTTTATGGACACGATTAACACAGCCTCCTGATTTGGATTCAGAAGGATGGTCTGGCTGCTATCTTCGGATCAACTACTGCCCTTTGACGCCACAGTGTGGAGAGGTCCATATTGTTGCACCACGTCGTAGTATATATGTTATTGTGCTCTACATGGTCATAGTGGATCATTACATAAGCTGTAGGACAATATATAACGTTGTGTGATTCATGGAACTATCTACAGTCACCCTATCCACATTATCACCCTCATGGCTTCTTTGCTTTTCCCCCGCCAGGTTCCAGACCAGGTCACCATCCACGACCTCATCAACTACCGCCGAGACTTCGAACTCGGCCAAAACCGGCAAATAACGATTTGCCCTGGAACGAGATTCCAGGTCGTTCTCCCTCCCCAATATCAGATGCATATGGGATGCTTCCTTTGGAGGGAGACAGTAATCCGGATGGTCCTGCGGTTTGGGAAGGAGATCTCGTTGGACAGGCTTCTGGAAGAAAACCTAATCTTGATACTGCAGTACATGGATAACGTATTCAAGCGTGTATGCGAGGAGGCCAGGGGATTGAAAGGTACGGAGACTGAGTTTCACAGCAAGACACTCGACGAGTACCTGGTCATCGAGTACCATGTTCGCCGTCACGAACCAGTGGAAATTCGCAAGTTCCGACGTACTCACGATGTGAATCTCAACTGGGTGAAGGTGGAGGAATGTGGTAATGTGTATATTTTCATGTAGTATGTGCTTCCGGCTGACATGTGACAGATTGGCAGAAGTACATGAAAGACATGGGCGACATTTGGTCTGGTGACCGTAATCGGTTCAAACTTGCATGGAACGCACAAACCGTCAAAGCAGCGTCCCTTCTGTTTAAATCGCTTAAACCGTGGTACTCTCCGTATGTGGGTCCCGATAAATACTGTACGTCTCCATTTTCTCTCGCCTTTGATTATTTACCCAACTATGGTACCTCCTATAGTTGGCTATACCTACCAAGAGCACGAAGGATCATCCGAGGAGGATTCAGATGCTGACGTCGAGGACATGGATATCGAGTCTGCTGAGGAGTTAGAAGATGCTCCGACGCGTTCAGCAGCAAAGGCGTCGACGAATGTGCAAGGTGCTTCGCAAGAGAGGTCGAAGACCGTGGTGAAAGGAAAGAAGGATCCTGACACCCAGCCTCAACCTCAAGAGAAGGGTAAAGGGAAGGCGAAGGCGAAGGCGAATGCTAAGGGAAAGGGGAAAGGGAAGAAGGAAGAAAGCGTTTTTCAGCAAGGGAGTAGTAAGGGAGCCACGGGACATTATAGACCCATTTTTGAATTAAGTGTCAAACTCAAAATCGTATATCTGAATATCGATGTTACCATAAAATAGAGGCCCTTTCTACGATCATTTTGACCTACTTATCATGAAAATCGGCGGTCGCGTTCTTGAGATATAAATCAAACAAGGCGGTATCGTGTGCCAAGCTTGAATGTCTATAAAGATGATTTTTTTGTGGCTTGCAAATGTTCTCAGTGGGTTCGTAGGGTTCTATAACCCCCTGGAAAAATGCCTCCATGGTCCCTAGTGGCTCCCGGCACCCGCTACATACATTTTTCGATTTCAGCCAGGAGGAGAAGATGCTCCCCTGTGCCCCCCTGATTTTATTGGGCTTAGAAAATGTTACCATCGTGTTCAGGAGGCTTTAAAACGGTGGGTGAGATACTCTGCTTATTTATGGCTAGCGTATTAGAGGCTAGAAAAATCAATCTTTGTCCGGGGGGTACGAGGCGGGTATTGAGCTATTCGCTCAGATGGTATCCAATGATGCTGGAAGTTGTTCTATCATGTTTATAGAGTGTTATAATGTCAGGGAAATGCTTTCCTACCCTTTCTAGAAGACTTGAAAAATTATGTCTTGGTGCTATGGAGGATGATCATACTATTCTTGTATCTGATTTTATTGGGCTTAGCCAATGTTACCATCGTGTTCAGAGGGCTTTAGAACAGTGGGTGAGATACCCCGCCTATTTTATGGCTTGCGTATTTGAGATGTTCTCTCAGATTGTATCCTGTGATGCTGAAAGTCGTTCTATCATGTTTATGAACATTAGGGTCATGCTTCTCCACACCTGTCTAGAACACTTGGAAATTGATTGATGGAGGGTGATTGTGATGCTGGACATGCTCGAATTCTATGTTGTCTCAGGTGTTACATGATAGCAATGCTGCATTATCATAATCCTTTACATGCATAGAAGATTAATCATCGTAAATATCCTCTTCATCTTCCTCACTGTCTGTATCGCTTTCCTTGCCTTCTTCTTCTCCTTCCATCATCTCCCTCTGGTTCCAGATCTGGCAGGTTGAGGGTAACATGTTTCGATCTGCATGGAGGTTGCCTTTTTTTCTTGGTTGCCATGCTAAGTGTTGCCAATTTGCTAGCCTACTGTTCGCCGTGTCCACCGCTGTTCGCCCACTGTTCGCCACTGTTCGCCCTGTTTGCCCTATTCGCCACTGTTCGCCCAATGTGTGCCGTGTCTGCCCACTGTTTGCCGTGTTCACATACTGTTCATACAGTGTTCCACATCTATCATACGCGCGGACACATAGGACCAGTGTTCCCATGGCGAGGTCATGTATACATATTGTACATTCTATTATATCACACATTCCTCCCTGTGCCATACATGGTGCTCATCAGCATGACGAATGCCCGCCTTGTGTCGGCATCCAACAGTCTAAGAACACTGTATGGAACACTGTACAAGCACTTCCACGTGAACATGTAAGAACAGTTGTGAACACTTTATGAACATTGTACATGCATGCCACCTCATCCCTATTTATAATACAACCAATCATCCTACATATCATCCTCTTCCTCTTCCTCTTCCTCTTCCATATCACCACTACTATTACTATCATTGTCTGTGTCACCATTTAGCTTCTGAGTATGCCCCATAAGTGGAATGTCGAATTCATCCTCTCCTGATTCCAGCTCTGGCAGGTCAAAGGAGACCTGTTTCAATCTACGTGGCGGTTGACGTTTGTTCTTGGTGGTCATACTGAGTGTTGCCAATCTAGCCTTTCTTCTTTGTTGCTCTACCTCTGCCTGTTTGCTGGCCAGCCCATCAAACACATCAAAGCGATGCAGAGACTCTTGCATGACCTTCTTAGACTTCAATAGACGAGGCCCCCTTGTTCCCCTTAGCTTCTGGCCTTCCTTGCTCAATCCATCGATCTTGTAAAACTGGGGATTGGTAATGAATGAGAAAGAACCCTGTTGAATCTTCCATATACAGCCTTTGCTTTTCTTCGTGACCTTCTGGCTTTCTGGAAGACATTGAAGATGGGAGAAAATATTCTGCAAGGAGTCCTTCATGTAAAATTCATCCACTGATGACAGGTTCTCCTGTATTCTGTGATAGTTCGCGATGTAGCCAGAGCCAGACCAGAACATAGCCCAATCTGAGTCCTTGCGGGGTGGGTTATGTAGGGAGGCATTTGGAAAATATGTATGCATGCGAGACCCAAAGGAAGATGACTCAGGTCCCTGACATCCAGGTATGCTGCCATTTTTTCCCAAGCCTGCATTGGTTGCTTTGAATGTGGCATGAAGGAGAGTCTCATCAATGCTGGCAGCTGTCCAGCATTGCATGGCATCCACCAGTGTACCGGGTGTTGGATCAATACCCTTTAGGGCATTCCGGCCTACCATCATCCAGACCTGTCTTGTAAACTCACAGAACAGACCAGCTACCATCACAGCAGGATCATTCAGTTGTCTTGGCATGGTCCATTCCTTCATCATCAGCACTGGATTGGCTGAGATGGCCTTTTTGAGCTGGCTCCAGGTGGGATTGGGCCCTATTGGAAACATTGATCTCTGGTCGAAACCCTCCAAATGATGTTTGTGCTGTGCAGAAAGTGCCTTGTCTCTCTGGCTCTTTGCTGTAAGGCCCATGAGAGTGAGAACATGAAAGTTGTCACTTTCCTGAATAGCATCCAAGGCTGGCAGGAAATCCAATTCAAGTTCATGCAGGAAAAATATTCCAGCCTTCTCCACCACATTGCGAAATTTCAGAAGAGCCAGAGACTCCCTCACATGGGTGTCATATACAATAGGAGTGGAGGTGACACATCGCAGCATGTGGTTCAGGATACCTGTGATGATTCCAAGATTGGGAGGGTTGAGGCGCCTGAGTTGGATCTGCACTCTTTGTACTTCCTCTACCCTTCTGGCCAGAAATGAAAACCAGACTTCGGAGGGAAGCCATAGAATAGGACTGGATTCTATGTATCTCTTTGCCTGAAAGATGTCATGAGTAAATGAAATACACAAAGATAAATGGTCATCTCACATGAGGAATTATCTGCTCTAGTAAGACCTGTGCAGCCTGTCCACTGACTCGATATTCATCCCTCACGCCATAAGTCTTGGACGTGACCTTTTGGAAGATTTTGATCATACTGGAACATTCATTGTAGTAGGTTTGACTGAGACCATATGCATCACTGTCTGAGAACACCTCTTTGGTTTTGCTGCTGGGACGCACAGCTTCATAGTAGAGATTGTAGGTGTTTCGGAAAGCAACATGGGTGTGGAGTGCACGGTCCTGTGGCATCTCGGCCTGTAAAGCACCATAGTTGTGAAGGGTGCAATGATGGTGCAGGGTTCCTAGATTAAAACCAGCAGCTGCATATGATTCCTCCAGGTGATCCAGTCTCCATAGGCCGACCACAGGCACCTGGGACGTAGGTGTAAATGAAATGCCCACATCAACAATGAGCTCTCCATTTTGGCGGTCCAGCATGTATTCCCAATCAAGGCAGGACAGGGTTTTCCGCAGTGCTTGTTCTGGAGAGCCATGCATGCCCAGGCCATCCTTTGTCAGGAGCTTGATCCCTTTTCCTTCCACCACAAAGAAGAATGAACCGTACATTGCAAGATGGTCCTTCTCCATGATCAACTGTTTCATCTTCTCCTGTATGTCTAGAAAAGCAGCATTGGATATGGGAAGGTTCTTCTGGCCTCTGGATGATCCTCTCGCTTTGTACCGGGCCTCCTCCAAGGACATGGTGTAATATGGAGCATTGCTTTTAGTAGACGATCCATAGATGGCTGGAAGGAACACCTTCTCCCAAAACAGATCCAATACACCTTTTGGCATCATGGTCATTGGTCGCCCATTATTGGGGTTGCGGTGCAGCATGCGTGGAAAGCATATGTAAACCTTGAGTAGATGCCCAGTAGAGGAGGCAAGCTGTCCAATGGTTGTATGAGGTATGCTGTTGAGTGGGGTCCGTTTGGATAACCATTCCGTGCGGAGTCCAGGAGCATGGCGGTCCTCTTCAGACTGTGGAATGAGAAGCTCAACATAGACATGGTTATGTCGGTATATGCCTGGCTTTCCCTCATAGATGGGGGTCAGGTGAATGCCAATGCTATTGCTGCACACCAGCTTTCTTGTGACCCAGATGATGCTGTCAATGTCAATGGAGATCTGAATGTCATTGACCGGAAACTCCACTGCATCTTGCTCAAGATCCAGGTGAATATATTTCCGCCCTTCACCAAACATAGGAAGGCGGCCTTGCACAAACATGTCAGACCCATGTCTATAGGGCTGCTGCACATGGGGGGGACAATGTGCAAACTCTAACATGTCACGTGCACTCATGGCTTCATAGGGTTCATCATTCTAGATGCCATGTTAGAAATGTAGATGTAAGCCACATAGTAAAGTAGATAGCTTACTATTGCAGGCACATTAGGCTCCACATCTCCAATAGCCATTACATGATCCATGAGGTGAATTGGAGGAGTGAGATATGACATTTGGAAGGAGTCAGCAAGGATGCGATAGCCATGATCCCGCCACATGATCCATGCTGTTTGCATAGCTCGTTTCTGATATGGATTGGTGAGAATAGAATATACTTCAGGATGCTGAAGCATGTCAAGAGTTGGCCCACTGTCATAGTCATCATAGGTATAATCATGTCGCATGAACCTTCGTCCTTTGTGGGCCTCCAATGCAACAGGTGTGGATTTCCTTGTAAAGCGCCTTGGCACTCCCAGCCGCCAGTCTTTGACCTGCTTTCGGGATGCCTGTGCTGCATTGGATAGCTCCCCTGGGGTCTGTGCTTGTCCTGGGTGCAGATCCATATCTCTCTCCACTACATCACTAGATGGCCGAGAAGTGTGAATAACTGCCACTGAGGGGCGAAGTGATCTATGAAGTCTAGCACCACGAAGCATCCGATGACTCTTGATCAAGGACTGCAATGGCCCAACTGGCTGTAACGTATAGGCAGAGCTTTCCTCTTCCATTGTACCTTCTTGTACATCTTCATCTTCATCTGGTTCTTCGTTCTGCTGAGTAGGAGTAGGAGTGTGGTGGTTGGCTATGGAAGCTCGGCAATCTATACATGAGCTACTTGCAAGCATGAGAGAGCGGAGCAATTGATTGTCCCGATCATGGTTGCCACCACCCTCCATTTGTAGCATAGTGTCTTCATCCAACTCCATGTAATCCCAATCTACAGGTTGCAGGGCAGCAAAGTGCCTGTAATCAGTGAAACTAGTGATGCAACGTTGTCGCACATGTGTCAGCATGTCCAGCCTAAGGAGATGGCCACAGGGAATTGGGGGTAGACTTCCAATAGGATCCTTGGTTAATAGTTCCCATGTCTTTTCAATCCCGTCCTCCATGCACTGCTTGATCAATGCACATGCAATAGGTCCACAATCATACCCATTTTGTGGCCAATCTCTGACCATCACCAGGACATGTTCCGGATCACTAGCACTCCAGGTGTGAAGGTCTGCAATGATTCTCCAACGCTCAGGTCCTCTCCAGGTGCTCCAGTCAGAACTGTATTGGGGATTCCCATCGCCGAGTCTTCTTCCAAGGATATATGCAGTGCTTGCAGTATAATCGAACACCACAGCAAAGTAGTGAGATGTTGGAGCATCATGGATGAGGAATGCAACAGGAACAACTGGGCAGGATCCATTTGGGGGCACATTGTGAGTGGCTCTGTACCTTTCAATGACCTCCTGTGGTATCATAAGGTCATTGCTGTCGCGGAACACCATGACCACACGACAGAGTGCACTTCCCAGCATGTCATGCCAAATAGAACTGAGGTAAAAGTCGGCAACAGTGCTATCAATCCAGCACTTGTTGTCTAAGGACAAGAGATCACCATATGCGGAATGCCATAGTATAGCTGAGGAAAGCACCATGGCTGTAACATGAATCAGACTATTTAGACATCTATCATCTTCACGACTGGAAACCCACCTGCTGTATGATGTGCCAGAATCCTCTCAGGGAGTGGTGGTGTAATGGTATCTGAATCCTCCTGTTCCCAAGGTAGTAGTAGTACCTGGTGCTGAGTGTCCACACATGAAGTGGTTGATGTATTGAAACCTGTCTTGGATTGGTGATCTTGTTGGTCCTCCGAGCGGTTTCGAGTTTCATTAATGTTACTTCTAGGACTATCTGGTGGCTCTTCCGGTGCTTCTCCATTATCTGGGAGATACCTGTTCAGATAGTTGCAGCATTGATTAGAGTTGTTTCATAGTACCTTGCCCACTATCCACAATTTGCTTCTGCTTCATAACCCGCTTGCGCTTGCGTGGTCTTCCCCTTGACCTCTTGGAAGAACCAGAAAGACCTATGGGAACTGATTGATTAATTACAAGCATAGGTAAATTATATTAAACATACATACCTTGTGGTACTTCGATTGTTAATGCACTAGGTGGCCTTTTCATGTTTCCTTTGCAATCCAAAGACCTGTCCTTCGATTGTTCTACTCTCCGGGAACGTTTCATAGGCCTTCCCCTTGACCTTTCCAGAGCTGGGCCATCCACGAACACATCTAGAATGTTAGGTAAATGTATTAGTACTGCCAGATTGATACAATTGCAGACATCTTGCCATTGGATTCCTCATCCTGGTGTTTACGCTTTCGGAATGATCCACCACTGGCACCCTCATCCCTACCATTGTTAATGTCTACAGACCTGAGCCTCATGCCATGTGATCCTGCATAGCAGATATGCTTACCATGTACATCATGGTTGTCATCTGTCAAGTCTTGCAGTCCACGGTTGGCAAAGAAGTCCACAAGTTCATTGAAAGCCAATGAGTATGCCACAGTTGAAACAGGTTTCTCTGGCTTGGTGGCTGTATCTGGCAACAATGAGATTCCAGAAAACCGCTCAACCCAATGATTGAAAGGAGAATGAGCTCCTGACATCATGCAGGTGCCAGACATTTGTGATGATTCTATTACCAAGATATATAGATCAATACACATAAACCTAGAAATATTAAATACCATGGCATTCAGGAATCGGTGTGCATTGCTGTAATGATGGTAACACTGATTCTGGAGGTAGCGGTGAATCTTTGACATTGCTGTCCATTTGAACTAATAAAGATAATATTGTTAGCATGTCCATAGGATACTTATATGATGATGGGAAGCTATCGATCACCTGGCTCCACTAGTGTAGGAGATGATGGTGGGGAATCAGTATCTATTTCCGATGGTGGCCTTGACTTTCTTGATATGAGATAGGTGATCCACTGCTCAAAAGGCTTTTGAATGTGTTGTGACAAAGGGATTGGGCTAGTAGAATTGTTGCTGGGTATTATGGAAGATGGTGTGGAGGTAGATAGGGAAGGCAAGTCTAGAATGATATCATGAATAGAACGATGTTTGGGATGGGGAGACATGGTGTGGTCATGTCATCCGTCCAAACCAAGGTGCTATATATAGATATGAAGTGATGATGACTCATTGGAAGGCATGTGTTCCATGCACCCTCATAATTACGGCTTCATTAACATGGGGCAGGGTTCTAATATAATAATAATATGATGACTCACATGGCTCATCAGAACGATAACAAAAATAGAACATGTGTATATATATTGATCTGTATGTGACACAAAAATCAGCTCTTTCACAACATAATATTCCCTCGCCACCATGGGTCACAACACCACAACTGTGCAAACACCGACAATGGAGGAGTTCACGAAATTCCCCTCTAGTCTAACATTCGTTGGTATGTGCATCTTTAATAATAATGATACATTCATCCATTCATTTATTGTGTAGTCATAAATGAACTGTCTGGACGTGAGTAACCACACATCCTCTAATTCCATAATCTATCAATCTGTCTTATAATGTGTGTTGGTATAGATGACCATACATTCTATCGTGGAGATTAGTATGTGTTGCATTCATTCATGGTGTACTGCCTCACGGACTGATCCCAATCAGTGTATCAGTTAGAGCATTTAATGGTGAACTATGGCAAGCGAAAATAGGGGATATCAGAGTGAAGATGGTAAGTTAGCCTTTTCCCTACTGGAACATAATAATAGCATTGACAATGTAACTCAATAGCATGATAGGATGCCGATGAGCATTTGGATCTTAGTCCATTGGTTTCATCGCAAGCAGGACCTGAAGGGGGAAAGGTATGGTTTGGACAATTGAAATACCAGTTGCTTACCATGCTGTTGCCATTATAGTTTCTATCCCAGCTTGGCATTCAATGAACTTGTCCTTTCCAATGAAGCTGATATCATAGAAGGACCATGTATTGAATGTGAGGGCTGATTGAGACTTCTTTATATTGTATTCTGACAATACATAGCGGATGAGGTCATTGTCAGATTCGATGATTCGACACCTTATGCAGAGAACATAGCACCTTCATCACTATTCTGGCGCTGGTCTATAGACCGTGTACCTGCAGAACGGAAGGGGAAGGGTCAAGGGAAGGGGAAGGGGAAGGGGAAGGCAAAGAACGGTTTATATCAAATTGTGGTGCCCACTTGATGTGATTGCCCTTGGCAATAGACTACAACAACGAGCGTCGAGTCGGCGTCAGGACCGTGCGCATGTCCCATATGCCGTAGGATTGCTCCTCCAACACCATCGGGCGTCTTCCAAACTCCCGAATTTCTTGCATTTCGAGCCGAACTCAATGGTCTCCCTAACCATCTCTTTGAAGTGCCTCCTCTCCCGCAGTCTCGGACATTAGGAGGGGGGTGATGTCAGAACCCGTCAGAGGCTTTTGTCTGCTCGACCCACCTGCGCCGCATCCGCGCCTTGTTCGGTCTGGCCTTTTGTCCGCGCGCTCTTGCTTCGTAGTAGACAATCCCTGATGTACCTCGTCTCGGTCTTGTCCCGTTCTAACGTATAAGTAGAGCACGCGCCCCAGCTGTATTCCTTAGCGTCAGTATCCGACTTCACTTGCTTTCATTATGATCCCTTTCGGGTTGTCGTTTGCGAGGACCTGACACAGTGGGAGCCTATACTGATATAGCGGTTTCTGGATTACATATAGATGTCGCTGTTTCACGCGCTCTGCGCCGTCCTGCAGTCATGGGAAGGCATAACAGTATTGTTGGAAATGCAGGGGAAGCCATACCGGCATCGCGGATATGTCTGGATGTAGATAGATCCAATCCTGGCTCGGTGGAGGAGGGGTGCATGCCGCATACCGGCGATGTCATGCATTACCTACCATTGTCCAGACTGCCGGGGACGTTTGTAACATACATTAGTTCACTTCAGGACCGCCCGGAATCGCTGCCCACTGGCGGCCTGGGATACCTACTGATACCTATGTGTTTGCACAGTCTCGCGTCGTTCGTGGCACCTCCGGGCAGTGTTCGTCTGCTGTCCATGCGTTCGTGTATGTTGTGTTCATCGTTCCTCATTGCTCATGCGGATGTACATTGGCAGTACACTGTTTGCATACTGGTAAGGCAATTCTATATTGGGGCTATTTGATATCCGTCGGAACAATGTTCGTATGCTGTTCGCCCGTTCGTAAACTGCTGTTCGTACACGTTCGGACAGTGTTCGGACAGTGTGCGCATACTGATCCAGTTTTCATGTAGTCTGTGGTACTGTTAGGGCTTCGGACCATATGCTATATTAGTATCTGATATCGGTCGGAACAATGTTCGTAAGTTGTCCGCCCGTTCGTACGCCGTTCGTACATGTTCGTACAGTGTTTGCCCAGTATTTGGCTACCCGTACGAGCGTTAGGTTAGTTCGTCGGAACAGTGTTCGTAAGTTGTTCACCTGTTCGTGCACTGTTCGTGCACTGTTCGTACATATTCAGTGTTCGTTGTTCCACATCGTTCGTACGTGTCTGCATACTGTTGGGGTGTCGGACCCTATTCTTATATTGGTAGTACTACTAAGTATCCGATATCAGTCGGACTTGAATATTCGTAAGTTGTTCGCCCGTTCGGATACTGTTCGCACATGTTCGTACAGTGTTCGGATACTGTTCTCACATGTTCGTACGGTGTTCGCATAGTGATCCAGTATTCGGTTACCCGTACGAGTGTTAGTAGTACAGTACTACATTGTTCCATATTGTTCTAGTCATTCATTAGGGTTCGAGCGTTAGTCTTGTACAATTGTTTGATATCTGTCGGACCATCGTTCGTACACCGTTTCCGCTACCCGTATAATGTTCCGAGAGCGGGAGCGAGGATGGCGACGTTGCATCTGTCGCCCGTGTCGCCGGTGGTCTCCGTGCCCGATCGCGCTGTCGACGCTGCGTCCCGTCACCGTGTCCTTATGGTTGCGAAAGTCGTCTTTACCACGTTGTCGTCGTTCATGCTGTCGATACTGTGTGTTCATCCTCCTTGTCCTCCTCACCTTGGAACGCGAACCGAAGAGAAGAATAAACGACATGCAGAACACTCACGGGTCCAGCCGATACCCTGTGCTCTCGTCTAGTACTGTGCTTCGCCAGACTCGGAAGCCTCGTGGTCGCCAGCGTGTTGAAGTTGTGCAGATCCGCCTGCCCGGAACGCCATGTGAACTTAGCAAGCTTTCAAATATAAGAAGCCAAGTTAAAATAACCCGGTGTAACCGGGCGCCCGAAGTATGCCGCAGTGCCTGCCTGCAATTCGGGACCCCCTGCGATACAATACCCGAGTCAGCAGATTAAGCCCCATCCGTTGATAATTGATAATTGATCAGCCTAGGCCCTTACCTACATACATGGGTTCAGGAATATCTGTTATCTCAGCTTATCTAAGTAAGCGCAGCAGACCGTGCAGTTGAAATGGCGTGTTTCTTTTGTACACCAAGGGTCCAATGAGATGACAGCACAGAGCCTATGATACAGTTCCATTTCATGGTGCCATGGATATCGGGACATGAGGGAACAGGACGAGTAGGTGAAGTGGTAGAAAACAATAGAAGAACACGAAAACAACAAAGCGACAACTACTACTACTCCTCCTCTAATGGAGGGACACAGCTACAAGACTGTATGAGAGATTGAAATTACTGCCAACACGAAGCCGTCTAGCAGGTGATATTAGACATATAGTGGAATAGAAATAGAAGTACACACGCGTCCTGTTTAAGACCGCTTTGCTTTCTTGCTGGAAGCTGCGGCTGCGTTAACATCATTGCCTGGATGCCTTTCTAATAGGTCCGCGTGAAAGGAACGATAGCGCTCGAATGCCGTGCACCATAAGCCGCTCACAATCGCCTTTGTAAGTACGGACCATTGGATAGGGCACAGTGGTGGACTCCAATCACGTACGGCCGCTAGGCGCCGCCGATGGTCATCCTCCTCATCAATGATACCATGCTGTTCCTCATCCTTAACCCATTTAAGTGTTCTTCGCTGTACAGAGTAGTAGTAGTATTGTCCAGGGTACTCACTGTGATCACATCTTCAATGGAAACAACGATGCGGTCTCTGACAAAATCCAGTGCCTTCGTGAGCATGGCATCGACGGCCCCAGTGTCGATGACAGGATGGAGGGACTAAGGGTGTCCAAGATCAGTGTGGGAGACATTGAGGAGAGATGGTACAACTTACTCCCGAAGCATAAACCGTAGAACCGCGATCGGATAACTCAATTCGTCCGCATGGCTGTGCAAACCAAACCTCCAGTGTGACGCTGGAAATGGACATCCAGGTGTGCCCATGCGTAACAATAGGACCGAAGGGCAGCTTCCTCCGATTGCCTGGGGACCATTCCCTAAATGATAGCACAGCAGGAATGCGAAGTAGCTCTTGGGTGGTGGATGATTTCATGGAGGGATTTGCGAACGAGGAAAGCTGGACAATGTCGACTATGGTGAGCACGCGAAGTGTGGAACAGTCATTGATATATCGATCGAATTTCTTCATGATCTGCTTTCTGGGTTGCGTGAAACCGCATTCTGCAATCCACAATGTCTCCGGAACCCTGTCTAGATCCGGGGTATGGATATTGATATGTAGGTCTGGGATGCTGCGAATGGTCTTCCCTTCAAATTCGGTGTTGGCGCCAACATGGACCTGAACCACGGAGGGATTGTAGCCGATAGTGTGGATGGCATGATTGAGGTCGTAGGATATGGTGTTGATGGGTGTCTCGTGAACGCTCGATGGCATCGGGAGTAGGATCCTGTTCAGATCTGGAAAGCAAGTAAACCTGGAAGCGGAGTGAGTCGTCTAAGTGGAGGTAAGAGCCAGACACACCTGATGGCAAGATGATCCGATTTAACCAACTCCCCCATAATATATGCTTGATCTTGCGGTGAGACGTCATTGAGTTCAAGTTGACCTTCAAGTGTATATTTGAATTCTCCTTGCAAGCTTGAGGACTTTGACCCTTCAAGAACAAAGTGAATTATTGATTTGCACCGTTCTGATGGCAAAGTAGTAGTAGTAGTAGTAGCGTAGTGGTAGTAGATGGTGTTTGTCCTTACCAATGTTCACACCTGTTTCATCCTGCTGAGGAGCAGGAGAGGCACTAGTCCGAGGGGACTTAGAGTTCCTAAGATGTTGGGACGAGAAGTACAATGCACTGCTGGCACTGTTGCTGGTGTACGTGATAGTGGTGGTAGCCGGCATGGAGGTCCAGACCGACTCAGCGGAATATAGATTCACAATGTTAAGCCGGCAGACAGCAGCACAAGGTTCCCACGGTGCTCAAATCCCCTTTTTGGAACGTCTCGGTGGACTTGCCTGGTCTGACTCGGAGTCCATTTTTCTTTTTTTTAACAGCCATAACCCCAGATCATCGGTGTTCGGTGCATTGTCGGTGAGAGCAGTTCGACCACAGATCTCAAACAATGTTGGACTGTCGCACTCAGGCAGAAAAAGTTACTGAGGCAGGATTTAGATATTGCGGGAAATTGTTTCCAGCCACGTTTCCAACTCCAACTCATTGCTTGCAATCATTGACAACTCAGACTCTTTTCCCTTGGTTTGGTTTGCCACTATACTTTGTCGAGTGCCCGCACTAGCGCACTCGGAGTAGTAGTAGTGATCCCGTGGGTTGTATACAGTAATAGTAGTGTCATTCGTTTACTCAACCTTGGCTCCGGCCACCACGGACATTAATGCCCAGCGCGCGGTCGAGTTGTACTATATGTTGAAGTTTATATTGGTCCATTAGTATCTTGCTGATGTACCTTGCTGGTGAGACTTTTCCCCGTAAGCACCTCTAGCTCTTCGATGGGAGTGAATTACCTAGCCCTTGCTGCGTATCTCTGCCCATTGACGACTTTGCGGAGGCGTTTCGCAACGATCCCGTAGATTAAGTTGATTTGACTCACTCAAACTTGTGAGCCAGAGACATTGACCTATCGTCATCACTGGACGCAGAAGAAGCTTCAGCATGGTACGAAGATATGAAAGGACAAACGGACGCTACGAGTTCGACGTTCAGGTATGCACGTTCTTCTGGGAGGCACCTGCGATTAAGCTCAGCCATCGCGGAATCGACTTCGTTCTTAGCAGCGTCCAGGTCGGTGCATGCATTCTTTTAGCTTGTCGACGTTGTAGTGTTGTTCTCGTCGTCTCTCCGTCCTCGCTTCCCCACGTCTCCGTCGTCTCCGTCGTCATCGTCGCGCGTCGGTGTCGCGTCGTAACTGTAACTCAGGCTCATCGTTGGCGTTGGTGTTTCCATCCTCTTTTCACCGCGTCCTGGTCATCGTTGTTCCGTTCCTGCTCGTCGCGTCCTCGCCCACATCCGGTCGTTGCCATTGCGTCCTTGTCGTTGTGTC
>JBBPOL010000284.1:0-15931 GCA_038091435.1 Leccinum variabile | reverse complement strand
GCACGAAAAGATCGCGCCGAAGCATGGGTGCTCCATGTTTTTCCGCAGTGGCGATTCGAAGCAAGCGGATTAGTTCGAAGAGACTGCGTGATGAGAGGGATATAATTGGGCTGAGAAGGTGCGTCTTCGCGTGATTGTGCTTTTGTAGGTCCTCGAGGAACAAGGGTCGTAGTACGTTTCGTTGGCACTCACGTCTATCATCACGATGTTGCCGCACGTCGATGAGGCCCTCATCAAGGCGCGGGAGTCGGGTACGTGGTTGAATTCATTTATTTCGCTAGCGCTGCTTTGCTGAACCTGAATCAACCAAAGTTTACAGGCCACGAAATTGCGCCGGTGGTCAACGATTGCAATGCATCCGACGTCTCCGATGCGTGCCCTCCCGCAGATGCACTGGGCCCAAGACTCTGTAGACGCGGTCGCGGTCAAGGTTTATCTACAAGGAACGCTGGCGTGCGCACTGAATGCGCGCAACGACGTGGATACGATTCGATGTTTGTGTAGCTAGCATAATAAGACAACCAATTTGAAAGACGAGTAATCAATACTAGAAATATGTCAAAGAACGGGGTCGAGTTTGAGGAGGTCCCGGAAGGCATCGTATTGTGCCTCTTCAGTGGTACGGAATATATTAACAAAGAAATCGTAAATTCGATACTGCTCGTGCGCAACGCTCGCGACCAGTTCCGACCTCAGAAACGGTGCGTCGGCGAAGATAAACTCCGAGGGGCGGACCAGCGCCCGCATTTGTACGACTACCTAGTAATAAATCCAGGTGATCGAACGGCGGACCGGAGTGAATGAGGAACTGAACTCACCCACGACAGGACAAAAACAATTTTCTCGAAGCTAGATTGAACGTGCGTATCAACGAATACGATGTCATCCCCGGGCCCCTGGCGCAGGGATAACTCAGGTACGTTGATGTTGTAGCCGCTTCGATCGTTGACGAGGACCTGATGTAGAACGTGCCGGGTAGCCGAATTTGCAAACCATCCGATTTGGTCCCTTGCCGGACCTTGATATTGGTGCCAAAAGCGGTACCCCACGTGGGAATCCCATGTCGTGTCCGCGATGATCCGATCGCGGACATTCTGCGACACCATGTAATGATAATTGCCGCGGAGGGAAGCGAAGCTGGTGTAGTGGAGATCGTGGACGATCGGCTGTTCGGCCGAACAAATCGCCATGCCGATCGAGTGCCACACCTTTGAGAGGTACCCGAATATCGATCCTCGGAGCTATTTGAATTAGTTGTGTAATATATCATTAAAGAAATATATGTAGTACTCACCCCGCCGATGACGAGAATTGGAAAGCTGGGGATGACCGTGTCAGCGAGCGTCGGGGCTACGCGCATTTATCAGCGCCTAACGCCGGGAATGAAATTAATCGCGCGTACCTGGCATACCCAACGCGTGATGTCTCTCCAGCATCGTGTGTAGCTTGGCGACGACCGTCTCGACCCTGAATCGGAGGTTGGTTTCGATCAGGGATCGCAGCGGGATCACCCCGATCAAGACATCGCGTGACAACGCCAGGGTGGCGCCTCTAGCGAGCATAGCCCACACCGTCGCCTCACGATGGAGGATATTATCGAAATAATCTGTAACTATAGTTAGAGACAGAATATAAATGTATAGAACAAAGAGAAACGCGCACCTGAGATGTTTCCAAAAGGAACTTGAGCAGCGATCTCCATTCCCTCATCTTGCTCTTCTACATCGTGATCGGCGACCTCCGAGTTGGTATTGAGCAGCGTCGTATTCTCGCTGCCGGCCGCGTGCGATTCGAGCTCATCTAAAACGCCGAAGTGCTCGACCTCGGGGGACTCGGACGACTCGGACATCTTGATGTAGAGTGGAGATGAGTATCAGTCAGTCACGCTGCTCACGCGCTCACGCGTCACTCTCGTCAAAAAAGTCAATATTTACTCTCGTGCGCACACTAACTTGAACAGATTACATATATAAAATATTTAGATAGAGTACCCATAGATCTCCATTCGAGCCCGGCGCACAATCGACCGAGAAGCTTGACGAGGGTGGACGGATCCGACAGAACCAGGCATCTCGCATACAGCCGCGTGGTCCGTATTGACCTCCACGCCGAGCGTCTCCCCATCGTTGTCTTCGCGAACTTGAGGTGCTTCTACGCGTGTCACTGCCCCGATAGGTATATGCGGAGGAGGATCCGAGTCTGTCGTGGTCGTCGCGGATTCGTATCCATGGTCAGTTACTGTCTCCTTATCGCAGTCGCGAACCCATTGATATTCATCCATTTGGCTCGTTTGGATGTCGAAGCGAGTGAGGCGAATGGGGAGAAGTAAGGGAAGCAAAAACGTGCGAATGGGGCGCGAATGTCCCCGCCCCGGCTTGTAATCGTAATCGTACCCACCGACGGGCACCGGCATAAACATCCCAGTAGCAGCATTCGTCGTCATCAGTGGAGGAGGACTCGCAGCCTGTTGACCAAAAGAAGAAGAGGAACTGCTGTGTCCTAGATGGTGTGCGTGCAGGTGTGGCTGCGGCTGCTGCCTGACCGGATCGTATGATACATGGCCGAACGCAGGAACAGCAGCGCCAGGAGGAAGCGACAACCCCGAACCCGACACATACCCCAACGAGGGTCGCGGAAGCGATGGTAAAGGCTTGGTCATGCCACCCTCGCCTGGAGAATAAACTGGCCGTGTCGTCTGCGGCTGCGAAGGAGGACGGGTCGAGATGATGATTCGCGGCGGAACGGGCGACTGTGAATGATGATGATGATGATGCATTGATGAGGTAGACGAGGATGAGCTTGCACCACCAGTACCAGAGGGCATCATATGCATAACTGCCGCAGCCGCCAACGGGACAGCCGCGGCGCCCGCAACAGTCGCCATCAAAGGAGAATGAGAATGACCCGCCGAAGAAGGCCGAGTGTCGTCGCGAACGAGCGGGGGTCTGCCACCAGTGTTGATCCGTCCACCAAATCCAGCCGAGGTTTGGGTTTCCTGCTGCAGCCGCTGGCCCACTGGAGGCGTCCGGGACACGGAAGAGTTGTCTTCCAGACTGTACGGCGGAGGTGCGTCGTCCTGTATACTTGCAACGTTGCTCTGCGAGACCTCCCACTGCCTAAACGCACGCTCGACATCGTCGATATCTCCGCCCGAGCCCCCGCCGTCTGCGTCTTCCTCGTACCGTGGCCGCGTGCTCCAATAGTCTTCGAGTTCTTTATACGGAAACGTATCGAGAATCGTACGTTCGCCGTGGAACGCCTCGGCCGCGAACCCGGCGATGCGCATGTACCAATCAGACGGGAGCTGGTGTCCGCCGAATGCCTTGGCTTCAGCGGGTCACGGCTCGTGGGAGACGATGTACCTGAAAGGGCACAGCACCGGAAGCACGTTAGCACTACACGGGACATGGAACAAAGACCACGAGGCTGGGGATTGAAAGACATAATCAACCACAGAGACTCGCACAGCAGAAAGAGTACGGAAAAGACAACGAAGACACGTCCAACTCACCAATGGGCTGAGCACATACCAATATCCATGTCCTTTTGCTGAGGTGACGCGACCACTAGGGAGCCACGGCGGGAACTGTAGTGATGGAACGCCATACTGAACCGGGGGTGGAGATGGAAAGCGGAACGAGTGTATATGGGGAGTTGTATGAGGTCCGCGGTGTGGGGAAGGACCGTACCACCAGGCTGATAGCAAATCTGACTTCATTTCTTGCTGGAGCTCGAGGGAGGCGGTGGACGCCTCTCATCAGAGTCAGAGGTCGACTTGGATGAGCGAGAGCGACTGGAACAATATCCGGATCCCATTGAACCTCCTCGGCTCTCTACGCCCTCGACGATGGAACTCGAGCGTCGATGACGACCCACCGCAAGAATACCCCGGGCGGCCCGACGAGCTCCTACGCCACAAGCGTCCAGCTCGCCCTCCCTTTGCTCCACCTGTACCTCATCCATCTCAAGTCCCAAATTCGATGACATTTTATTCCCAGCACTCATCTCCTCCTCCCGTTCGTCGACGTACTGCTAATTCAGACTTGGCGCCGACATGAAAACGGTCGCACTAACCACGAGAACGTCCCGCTGAAAGAAGTTGACGGCCTGATTGGGTGCGAGTATGTATTGCCAGTAAGAGACCCTTGCGGCGGGATAAAAGGAAACGGAAGAGCAAGGCGCGGAAGTTTGGGCCATTGTGATTGTGGAGGGTGTCGACAGTTCAGATGCGACGTCGAATGTGCAGATCGAGGTGTCGCCCATGCTTGAGAGATCGGTGGAAAAGTCAATGGTGTCGTAGGGTAGAGGGATCCCTCGTACCCAAGTAGGCTAATATGCACTGTGGGAGAGGAAGGGACAGTTGGTGGTGGGTACTCCTGCAGGTGACCTATGTGTAAGTCGACTCTATTACAAACTAACAATTGTGGCTGAAGGAATGTAAGTTTGCGCCCTGTGAAAAACGATTACATAAGCTTATCGTGTGGCTCAAATGTAAATACTTATCAGTGCAAACGTGGAAATTGAGAAGGAGTTATTATGATAGACCACTATGTTTCTTCATTACTATCCATCCATCCTCGTGCCCGTGTCTTTGTCAAGTAGTCAGATGTATGCTACGTATTTTTCGAAGCAAAGCCTCGGGCCTGCTATGCGGTAAAATTATGCTGCTTAATTTTTGTCCAGCGAGTGAACATAAATGACGCACGAGGGCAAGATGGTCCCTTTGGCACCTCCTTCGGGTATGTCTTTATTCTTCAGAGACTGTGTAAAAGCCAAATCATAGTTTTCATCGAAGAACATTCTCGATTTGATGGAGTAGTTCCTATGAGCATGATCAATGAAACATGATAAAGATTCAGACCCGTTTCACTCACTCCTTGTTCCTGGACATCACAACACGGATACCGCCGCGGGCAACATCTTTGAAGCGGATATGGAATCCACGGAATTCGTTTCCAATGATGAAGAACATGCCAAATGGCTGCTTAGGGTATTCTACCTCTGGCAGGAAATCTAGTGTAAGACGGAACGAAAGAGCGACTTTGGTTGGCTGATGAAAGTTTCTTGAGGACGTGCCTGGCAAGACAGGATGAGTCAACAAGATCATCTGTAAAAATCAATGATAGACGTACTTGTTGAAAATCAGGAAACTTTCAAGACAAGTCATGCTTGTTGGGAACAGTGCGTCTGATCTTGTCGTAAAATTCCTCGTCTGTGAGAGGTTGGGTGGTCTGCGACCGCTGGAGTGATAGGGTAGGCCTAAAATGCTTCATCAGAAAGTCGCTTGAGGACTATGACCATAGACACACTTGAGTGATTCATCATCAACGGCAGGGTAGTGAACCATGGCAAAGTTGACATAGAGTAGATGTATCTAGGATAATTTGAGAACGGTTGTCATGATCACAAGTTTCAATCATACTTACAAGCTCCGAGTGGACATGGATAACCTGGGCGATGCTCTCTCGCGTATATGTCTCCTCTCTGAAACGCCTCTTGATACCGTTAAGGACCTCCATATGGAGGGCGTTGGACTCATCGAGGATGTTCCTCAAAGGGAGATACGCAGGCCCGAGACGATTGCAAAAGTGTTGCGTAAAGACACAACCACAGTCTGATGATACGGTAGTTAGAGTTGCACAAAGCGAACCCGATGAAATATATGCTCACAAGCGTACGTCGCTTCCTGGACAGCATGGTTCGAGTTTGCGGGATCGAGAAAGAATGGGTTGTCGGGAAGGCAATACAACAGGGAAGCCTCCTTCATGACTTGGAAGATTGAGCCCTCGATCGGAGCAGCAGTTGAATTAGGCATCGGATTGAGATACAAGGATATAATCGTGACGCGGTTGGAGAACTGTTCGACATACTTGCGAGCTGAGTATAGTTGGTAGTAATCGTATGTTGGGATGACTTACTTGTTGACGGTCATGTTGGACACGGGCATGAGCTCATCGTACGGGAATGGATACTGCTCATAGCCGTGATAGGCATGCTGGAAGGCTTTCTTTACCTGTGCTGCCCGCTCGGCCCAATCTTGAGGTGCTAGTGGCTTCCTGAGATGCGCATTTTGAGAGAAGCGGTCTCGCGTCACATAGACATAGTAGAGTGTGGTGAGGATGGCAGAAACGCCCAGAGTGAGGTAGACGTGGCGGATGATCCGATGATTGTTGTAGAGACTGTGGAGGTAAGCAGCAACGTGAGTGGGAACGAGGTGGAGGAGGATGCTGGTGGTCACTGTCATGGTCGTTTCCAAGGCAGCCTCTCCATCCCTAAAAGCAGCGAACGCCCGTAGGAAGGTTGTGGTGAGTGAATGTAAATCGAAGACTGTTATCAATGACCGATATCACGAACCATGCAGCGGAGTATTGATATTACAAGCACGCTGGGGCCTTCGGACGTGGAGCTACTACTATCAGTAAAGACTTGTGTAGTCACTGTATACTTTGAAGTCGGCGGATTGTTCCTCGAATGTTGGCATGTTCTGCCACCTCGGCGATCCGAGAATGTCTCAACATGGGCTCATTCTACAACGATCTATCAATCCCGGTTCTGCTCAACTCTCACTGTTTGAGTTTCGCAAGATTACGAAGTGTTGCAAGTTAGTAGAACGTGACAACTTAATGCGACAACTTGGACGGCACCACGCCGACATGCGTTTGCCCGCGTTTGCCCCTCATACTGTCCCCGCTGTGGTGAAGATGCACTGACGGTGCGTCCGCATTTCCGGCCCTCACATGAGGCAGCCTCACGAACCATTCACTCCGCACAGCAAGCCGTGCCGGGCCCACGCTGATGGTCACTGTGAGGTGAGCTCGCCGCGACGCCGCAAGCCACTCTGCTTGATTATTGGATCCGCCTGCGCAGCTGAGCGCTGAGCGCTGAGCCTCGCATCGCATGACGCACGCCGCGCCCACCTCGCCGATCGCGATCGAAAGCGATGCAGCGCGGCTGTGCGTACTTAGTACAGCCGGCGGCTAACGTAGCGTAATATATTAGATGGATTGAACTCGCTGCTTCAAGTCTCACGCTTCTCTCGAGTCCAGAGAAGTTAGTATGTCGTCGTAATGTGGGCAATTTTACTGTATGTTATCATGTTATCTTGGACCAGTCACCACAGTGCGAAGTCTGATCTGATGTCATATGAGCCTATCTGGATATCCGAAGCCTCAATGAATTCGAGCGTCCAACAAACCGCGCAACTAGTACAAGAGCAGTTTCTTTTTTTTTTTTTTGGATGAGCGATAAACATTATGTAGCAACTGGCTAATCTAGTCCTACATAACACGCTAAGGCGGCAGTCGAGGCTGCCGATCCGAGGAAATGCAGCTTACGCACGCCCCGTGGTGTGCGGGGTAGTGTGGGACTCTGAGCTGGTGGGACATCTCCGTCAAGCGGAGGGCCGTGGCAGCGTGATACCCACTAAAACCTCTAGTGAGCCAGTATTGGCTGGTGTGGTTCCAGGTGTGGTGGGTCCGGTAGGACATGAGGGGGGTGATTTGGACATGTTCCAGAGTGTGTAGGTTTGACTTGATATGATAGCCATGGTCGCGGAGAGTGCGTTTGGGGTGAGTGGATGGTGTCGAGGGTTTTACTGGTGGGACGGTAGGCTATTTTCATTAGTGGGTTGCATACTTGTTGTTCGGTCACTGCTCATAGGCATCGGGTTGGGTCATGTGGGTAGGCGGGGTGCGGCCTGGTCTGGTCTGGGGGGCCAGGTTTTTGCCTGCTTTTTACTGCCTTGCCCAGGTGTGGGAAAAACCGTGATGGTGATAACGGTTCAACTTGGCCCCCATCGTGACAAGAGCAGTTTCTGCATGAGTATAAATCAAAAGTGATGAGCTTCGGCCTGATTTCAAACTGACAAAATATGCACCTCGAGCAAAAGATTCTGCTTCGTTATGCTCTTGCCGCTCTTCATTGCAAGCTCGGCACAAGCGACCCCTGTGCCAGTGGGTCTTGCTCGCCGCGAAGCCTTGTCAAGCGGCGAACAAATCAATGTCAAACGAGGTACTGGTATGCGTGTTAGTTCCGTAAAGATGCGCGTCATCTACGAGTCTTGCAGTACGTTACAAGTGATACTCACCCCCGTGGATCCCTCGACCTGGGTCAGATCGATCTAGTCGCACGGTTTGGTAAACAAGCCATCCATATGTATCAAAAAGGGGACGCACCTTCTTGCCTTCTCCATCATGGACCTCCGGGTTTTCGGTAGTGTTGCAAATCGCGCGGAGAATAGTCGTCGTCTTGCCAGCGTTCGCCCGCCCGATGATGAGGATCCTGAAGCGGCCAAATTTCTCTCGGATGTTTTCGAAACCGCCTGTCGTGTTGTTTGTCTCCATGTCTAGATTTATAAGCGCGAGCGTGTTGTTGGATAGACTGTGGAACGTAGAGTTGAAGCAGCAGTAGTCACCGTGAGGGCGAGGGAATGAAGTGGAAGAAGTCCGGCGGTCGATCGATCGCCGCATCTACTTCCGACACCCGCTTCCGGCGGGGGTCACCGGTCACATTCAAGTTCGGAGACTGCCAGTGGCACGTTCGTCTGTCCACTGTTTATAGTCTGATCCCAAGCTTCAGTTCCGGAGGTGTGGGCCATTGGATTACATGGCTTTTGGCCGTTCCAAATCACACGCCAGTTGTGGTACATAAAGGCCCATCACACGTAGTACTTCGCGGGCGGTCGATCGGCATTCGGAGAAATGATACCTGTACGACGCGTGACAGCGTCACGCTGCCATGCTCTACACGTCGTCGTCGCTTCTTGCCAGTGCTCTCCCTAGTACAATCCGCCCTTCTTCGTCACCGTCACGATACTGAATAATAACAGGGCGGTGCTGGATCATCGAACACGTCATTCCGTCCTTGGTGTTGGAGTAGAATGTCTATCTATCTTTCTTCCATGGTGCGGACGATGTCAACCCGCGCGCTCTTGCTCACCAGCCTTCATATCATCAGATTTGATATCCATTTATCATGAAAAGATAACGAAAATCATCAGTGCGGTCGTGATGAATCGTAAAAAATTACTGATAAGATCGGTAAAAACTATAAAGACGTGGGCTATAAATGATATAAGTAAAAGATAAGCAAACTGAAGATCCAAGGTATATATCACCGACCAAATACCGAACGACATTTCGTCCCCAAGCCCTGCTGCTGCTCAAGGCTTCTCTTCCGCAACCGCCCGTTCTCAGAAGGGAGCGACAACCCCGCCTTTAGACTGACTGCGCTCGCGTTCTTCTTGGCGTCGAGCGAAAACGCTGCGTTCACGCTCGGCATGCTCAGTCGCCGGAGCCACCCTTTTGGTTTCTCGGGCCATAACATAATCGGCAGGTCGCGAGGCGATGGGATCGTGTCCGAAGCCTTGTACTGGGTGTGTCGCAGCCGCAAAACGGCGCATGGTCATTGCGTGGCAATCCTAGCAAGCGTGCGGGCGAACGGGATTGAGATTGTGGGGTGGTCGGACGCGGCTGCGAGATGCCTGAACCACTCGTTGTCGTCGTCCAAGGCGCGTTGATGTGCGTCACGCTCTGAGATCCGCGCTTGTGCTGGAACATGCTGCTCCTCGGACCTTTGGGTCCCTCTGCAGCCACGGGCTCGGGACGCAAACTGAGAAACTACAGCCGATCACGTTCAAAGTCTCGCGCTCGCTGGTTCAGTTGGCGTTCGCGTCGTCGAAGCTCGTACTCCTTCTCCTTGAGCTTCAGCTCTGCCAACTCTTCGATCCGTTGCTTCCGTCTCAATATCTCGCTCTCCTTGATGGGTAAATTGCGTGCGGCCACGCGTATAGGGGTGTCTGATGGGAAGCGATCGACAACTGGAGAAGTGGTTCGTCTGTTGGTTGATACCGCGACGGTGGTTCGGACCCAGAAAGCGTTCCGACGGCAAGTGTGAACTGATTAGAGGGTGATGGAATCTGCAACGTCTGCGGAAAGTGCGAAGACCGGGAATCCAGCGGGACCGATTCTGGCAAGTCTGGGAGATTCCGTCAAGACAAGGGCCTGCGGAGCCAGTACAACTTGCGACTGCGGAGGGTCAGGACTGCCTAGATGAGAATGTACAGCTTGGAGGCTCTGGATTTGAATTTGTTGCCGTTGCAGTTCTGCCTCGTTCAAGGCCAGTGGTATAAGGAAGTGGTGGGGGAAATGGGGATGCGGAAAGGGTGGTGATGGAGTTGACAGAACCTTGATTCTGATTTGCCGTAGTGAACGGCGAGTGCAGTGGATCGAGCGATGCCGCCCGTGGTGGCGAGACAAATCCCGGTCCGTGGCCAGACACGAGAAGGACAGGGAGGGATCTGCGAGCTGGCGTGGAAAGTCCGGTTTGGCCCCACTCTGACTCTCTGAGACCTGTGGGGGCGTGGGCAAGGATTCCGCAGACAGCACGGGTAGGTCACTGGGCAGAGAACCAGTCCAAGCGCTTTCGCAGAGGGAACGCCATTCACCGAGGGAACCAATAGTTGGGGATATGCGGCGCATACATTCACATGTACGCGTCCACTCGGCGTCTGCTACTTATGTGGGAGAGGGTGGCAGCTACACTGCCAGTAAACGTCACCGACACGTTTTGTTGAATGTCATTTAGGGCATGGTTGCTGAAGAGGGAGGTTAGATTTAGATTGTGGTCTGAGAGTAGATTAGTATACTGACTATTTCTCATGTGGCACTTCAGGCCCGATGATGCTGAGTAGATTGATGTAGCGAGCATGTTCCTCACCGACGTCCTTGGTACACTTTTTGAACTTTTTCTCGTAGGCTTGACCTTTGAGCCAGATGATGATTGACAAACTAGGGACATGTTGTGATTTACCAGCTTGCTTGATGCGACGTTGGAGTCGTCCATGCCCTCGTCACGGTCGTGTGCCTTTTCCACTTTCTGCAGGGAAAATCTGACAAAATCAGGGTTGACCTTTGCGGTGACGTTGTTTCAACTTGTGGCGTTGCCATCTCACTATCTTTGCAAATTTTGCGTCGACGTCCGCCAGGACCTCGAAGATATTTGAGCTCGCAGCCCAAGCATTGGCTGAACAGGGCAGATAATAATGATATGGAAACTGGGCGTCGGACGTGAATCAAACGGTAATAAAGAATGGACTGGTTTGGTGCGAATGGATCTTTCAATCACTGATTCTGGGGGAAGGTGTTCTTGACGGCAAGCGTAAAATCTTCAAGTTAACTGCAGAAAAGTACGATATTTACCGTCCGACGGACCGCGGATCGATATTCTTGTTGAGCCTGACGAACAAAACAGCTTACCCCACGAGCCTGAAACCTGGGAGATAGACTGGCCCAAAGCAGTCGAAGAGCTGGCATAGAGTATGAGGAGACATGGTCATCGAAGATATTCAAGTTGTAAACTATAACCATGACATAGTGCGACATTCGCAGCAGTTCTACAATATGTATGTAACTTAGTAGGTGCATTCACGTATCTCGAAGATAACATAGCGTGTAAACCGTCGGTCACTTGATATCAGACAAATTCCCTCCAGCAGCTCTCTCCATCGCCTTGAGTACCGTCTCCAACCGCTTCTCCATTCCTCCATCTTTTTGCTTCTGTTTTCCCCGTCGGCGACCACCACCACTTCCACCCGCTCCGTCTTCATCCTCTTCTTCCACGTCCGTCATCGTCATCCGCTCCACCATGAACTGGGCCACGATCTGGGCCACTGCTTGCTCCCCAACTTTGGAATGCGCCCGATTACCCCATCGCCACTCGTGGGCTTGCGGGTTCTCGTCTGAGATACCGCTTCCTTGAGTAGCAGAGACCCTTCCGCGTCGCTTACCCGTGGTGGTTTTAGCATCGTTGAGATTGACACGGTCAACATAACCTTGACGGACAAGCTGCTGGAGAAAGACATCGATGGGCATGGAGCGGTGAGTGGATTGGGCATTGGATGGGATGGTCCCACTCGGAGGGATATGTAGGCGTTTCAAGTTGGCTCTCAGGTCCACTAAATAATATGACAGTTACTTTCAATGCAAAAGTCGAGCAGACAAGACAAAAGACGGACATTCAGAAATGGACCGTCCGTTGGCGCGGTACGTCATCGTCGTCATCGTCATTGTCAGGACCTTCTGCGATTTCTTCCTCGAGCAGACGTTCGTCGGTCAAGGCGGCGCGATGATAGCCTCATCCAAGGTCGAGCGAAGAATGTATGTTTTAGAGCCTGCCGCCGTGGCTAAGGAATAACGTGGCAATTAGGCTGAGGCAGAGCAGAGCAGAGAAGCAGACAGACCCTTTTGCTTGATGCCTGTGGCGTTTTTTGGGTCCTCTGTGGGGTCCTGATCACGATAATTGCGAGCTTGGAGTTCGATGAGTTCCATTGCAAATGTTTTCCGCAGGAGTATTGGCGCCTTGTTTAAAACGGCGTTGAATGAACGGCTGAGCGACCCGAGTACTAGATGCGCATTCAGGCGGATAAATGTGCCTGTTAAGATAGAAGTGGACCTTTCTTGTTGATGTCCTCGCGACGCAAAGGGATGCGTTTGTGTTCGGTAAAGAGTGCGAGCCGGACTAGATCGCGCGCTTTTTTGTCTAAGTTCTGGTGGGTAGTTTGCACATAAGAATGGAGCATGGAGCCACACAATACATGAAACTCACGGCCTCGCCATCGTCGGCACGCCTACCTGGTAGAATGTCTGCGTCCATATCGTCGTCTGGATCCAATCAATTCACGGCGTGCATCCTCGCTGTCTTCCTCGTCATCCGTATCGCCGCGCATCTGCTACGACGTTGGGGCTGGGACGGCTGGGAGTGTCGTTGAGAGCGCTGAGTTCGGCTTGGTCCTGCGCGTGGCATCATCGATGTCGAAAGCTGCGCGTGACTGAGATTTAGCTGTGACTGACCAAGCGCGTATGTCACAAACAACTCTAAATAGTCTTGCGACTCCAACTGATGAGTCCGCCATTTGGTATGTCATGAAGCGCGTACGTTTCAAGCCTGCTTGCCTGTCTTAATCTTCCTTGACTGGTTTAGACGACGGTGGCCCCTTATCCGATGTGGTGGCGTATATCTGCGGGAACGGCCATCGATCCTGTCTCGCATCCTTCCATCGATATCGTGAGCATTCTGTCCAGGTCTTTTCCTTTTTTCTTCTCACCGTTTTGGATTTAGTGAATGTATGTTTATCTGGGGCTATGCCATGACATGGGCACCGTGAGTACGCGTCGTTGCATGCCTCTTGTCTCGTCTAATCCCCACTCATTCAGCGGCGTTTGCATTTTGATTGGCGAAACTTTTCCGACGCGCACGCGCACGCGTGCTCAACAAGGCAGTCTTTCGACCGCGACAATTGGACATTAAACTTTTTGTTGCACGTGATTTATTAGTAGCGCGATCCAGTATCGATACGGATATGTATTTGCTGGTGTGTTCCTTTCTGTTGACCTCATGATTCAGGCTGTTAGAGGAACAGCGCATAATTTGTTGGGCGCAGTAGTGGTGTATTTGTTCCTGTACGAGTCGTCGGGATATTTCATTGGAGAACATGGACATGGTGTGTGCTTGTGCCTTGCTTTCGCCTACCTCTTACTATTCTGATGTGATTTGTAGTAGTACAACAACCCGGGGTGTAAACCCTGTACGTCCCGTTGCTGGGCTCCGCTTGGGTACGCATCTCGGCAGGATCGGATTGCACAAGCGAGAGCAGCGGACTCGGAGGAACACAAGCAAGCTGGGCTTGGGACAACCGGCTCGTCCTCTAGGGTGAAGTGAACGGCCCCTACTGGTGGCCAAGAGCTCGTTTGAAATCGCAAGTCCGTTCGAATACGAAACTTGAAATTCCAGGGCAACTCGAGCCCAGCCAGAGGCTGGCTTCAGAGCGCCATGGACTAGACTTATCAAAAATCGATCATGGAAGTTCGTGATATGATGGCGCAGAGCGTGGAGTTTGAATACAAGCCGTCTTGAATTAGCTTCAAATGATGCCAACTTGGCGCCAATCTGTCACTCGGCCCTGCTCGACCGCGCGGAGCCTCAAACAGACACATGTGGTTTCATCCTCCATGCGCCATCCATCACAACACTCAGAAAGCTAGCGCTGATATTACTGATCTGTTTGTATCTAGGATGCACTGTGATGTAAAGATATTCAGAAGAAGCAGAAGGCCCGGGATCAGAGTCATATTTAGGTCAGTTTCATCTGACGAAATCAAAGAACTTCCATTATTACTATAATAACAAGCATGATCATGTTGTCATCCATCCATCCAAATCTCATTTGCGTATAACGTAGTAAGTCCAATCAGCAAGAGTCAGAAGACTGCCAATAAGGCGGTCAGTGGGCCTGGAATAACAGCAATTCTCGACCCGATCTCTCTTCTCATCGAATGCCCGTGTATGAGCAGCCTCCGGGCCGTACTAGGCAGACCCTTAGGCACTGACAGTCGTTAATATTAAAAGCAGAATAGTGTATATGAGGTAAGCTTGATCGCCGTTCCCGGGCCGAATCGTCGGATGTCGGATGAGTCGGAAGTAGATGGGGATCGATCAATTGACGCGTCTTCCCCTCCTCGCCCTCACGGTGACCACTGCTACTACGTTCCACATTTCTTCGACACTACACTCACGTTTAGAATTCAGATATGGAGACAAAATACTCGGAGACAGGCGGTTTTAAAAACATCCGAAATTTGGCCGCTTCAGGATCCTTATCATTGGGCGGCGAACGCTGGAAAGACGACTATTCTTCGCTCGATCTGTAACACTACCGAAAACCCGGAGGTCTATGATGCAAAAGGCAACAGAATATATACCTGGTTTGATACATACCGATGGTTGGGATACCTTGAAACTTTGCGCACTGCGACTAGATCAATCTGACCCAGGTCGAGGGATCCACGACATCGAGAATGAATTGATTTTACGGAGCAATGATAAATTCGTCTTTCATGATCGCGGGGCTTCAAAGCTGGTTCTGCAGACGAATTCAAACGACTGAACTTCGGAGTTCATCGCAGATCGTGCAGAGACGACGTTTCTCGATAAACGGATTCATGCCATTTGGCAATGATTTCAAGTTGGAATATGCGGGTTGAAGAATCATTAACTGGTGATGATTAGTATCCCAATGGATAAATTGGATCGGGCAATCCAACGTTCCGAAGAAATGTTTTTTTGATGAATGCAACACGAGAAATGGTGACGGCATTTGGAAAAGTTGTCTCGAGCTCAAAATTCGTCCAGTGCCTGTTATTGTGGTGTTCACCAAGTTTGATGCATTGTTGACAGTCGCGATGAGCAATCTACCCAGTAAAGTAATGACCGAAGGCTGCCAATAGAAGAAAGAAAAGGCACCTGAGCTCATATATGGGGCCAAACGTTGCAATAGAAGGACTCGGAAACCATGAACAATTTCGGATACAATCAGCTGCCAGTGCCACTTGTTCGAACGGCATATATTACTTTGGACGGCAAACTAAATAAGTTGACAATTCAAGCTCAAGCTCAAGCTCAAGGGCCTACAGAACTTGCTATTTGATTGATTCCTCTAGCTACCCGCTCGTCACTATGACGCTATCTACCTACTCAACCGGGAAATCGCTGCCAGCTGTCGTCTTCTGCAGAAAAAATAACAATAGAGATTTCATCATTCAAATTGGGAATGTTACGGTACGACAATGATTCAGCTCGATAACTTGACGCCAAATTGCAGAAAGGAGAACAGGGAAATGCTCGACGAAGCCTCCTTGACGATTAATGCATTAGATGGCCATTTCCCTAGAACGAGATAAACGACTGGTCCAGAGGTTAAGCCACAAGCTGCTCGGCGGTCCTTGAGAGTAAGAATCGCTCAAAACCTGCTAAGGACCGTATTTGACAGAGGGCTTTTCTCGAAATTTGAAAGCAGGATCATGGTGATGGTACCTGGCCCGTAGATGTAATGCTGTTCGCTTCCCGGCTAAGTACGGGCGACGGCGTCGGAGAGGGT
>JBBPOL010000283.1:0-15943 GCA_038091435.1 Leccinum variabile | reverse complement strand
TAGTCGTACCCAGCGCATACCCGCACTCCGGATCCATGTTCTTCCCTAATCTAATTCAGTGCACTGTGTATTGAATATCAATGCTATCAGAGAAGCTGTGATGAACCCGCACGACCCACTAGCCCTGATTATATTAGCTCGTCTATCGAGCTTCTGCTTCGTGCGAGGGAAAATAGATAATGTAGGGGAGATCATAAGTCTTTTATTGTGTGCAATGTAATCACAGTGATTATTTATCGTTAATATACAAGGGTCCAGGTGGGCCCGGAATAAATAGGGGCTACAACTTTTGTTATGACACCAAACAGAAATAATGACTTTCCTTTTTTGGAAATAGATTTTCGCACCTTGAAGTGTACAAAAAGTGTACCAACCCAAGTGTACAGAAAAGTGTACCAAAAAAAAGCGAAAAAGTGTAGGGCAAGTGTACCAAGTGTACAAAAAAGTGTACCAAAAGATGTACCAAGTGTACTAAAGAAGTGTACAAAAAAGCGAAAAAGTGTAGGACAAAGTGTAGTCACATGTGTCACAAGTGTAGCCACAAGATGTGGCAAAGACTTAGAGAGTTTTGAAGTGAGACTGTTATATAAGCCCAAGTTCCTACACTTGATGTTGAAAAAAACGGACATGCTGACAAATTTATTTGTAACTATTTTTACCCCCACACTATATAAGCAACTCTGGTCGAAGATTTTGTTCCCACACTCTCTTTCTTCCCCACTTTTACCATCCACCATCCACCACCCACCACCCACCACACATCACTCACCACACATCACTCACTTATGTTTTTTTGAGTCGTCTCACTCACTCACTGATGATGGTAAGTGTACCAAGTTGTATTATAATTCATTAATGACTTTGTTTGATAGCATCCTTGTACACTTGGTAAGCTTTTCCCTACACTTTTTTTTGCTTTTTGTACACTTTCTTTGTACACATTGTCCTACACTTTTTGTACACTTTTTTTTCGCTTTTTTGTACACTTTGTCCTACACTTTTGGTACACCTTCTTTTGTCTACACTTATTACCCTACACTTTTTTTCGCTTTTTTGTACACTTTGTCCTACACTTTTTTGTACACTTAGTACACTCTGTCCTATACTTTTTTTTCGCTTTTTTGTAGACTTGGTACACTTTGTCCTATACTTTTGTACACTAGTAACAAGCATGTATATTAGATGATGCTAAATGATTATCATTGTTTGTGTCATATGATTATTATGTGAATCTGATGATTAATAGAGTGACTATGAAGATATTATCCACATAATATAGTGAATAATAGATCATTAAGATAGTGACTATTATACAGATAATATCTATAATATAGTGAATAATAGGTCGAAAATATGTTACATTACATATATTTTTCAAGGGGACTGGGAAATTGTGCCATATTGTTTAAATTGTTATATTTCTTTTATTTCCTTGAGAATATGAACAATTTGGTGCAATTATACATGGGTAGGTTTTCCTGATAAGTTCGTGGTTGGAGGATCTATTCGAGGGCGTCCAGATTCCCGGATTACTGGTCCTGGCTGTGGTAGAGTAGGGCCGCTGGGAGGTAAAGGTGGACGTTGGCACTGACATGCTGGAGAAGACCTCATTCGCGTCTGGTTGACTGCGGATGTGGTAGAGTCTTTGGAGCCTGAGACGTCCAGATTGAACATTTCTTCGGGTTCAGACTGCACAGCCGTGCGACATGGCTGGCGCTTATTGGATTGAGCCTCAGGCTGGGGAGCGCTCCTTGACAGGAGGTGGGGGAGCTTCGTCCACAATATGTACGGGTCCTTTGAAAGCGATATTAATACATGCTCTGGGAGTGAACTCAGACATTTTACATTCAGGCTGACCGACATCAGTGTGCCTGCCACCATCTCTGTCAACAACAGGCACTTTCTGGCATCGTCGAGAATTGTCTGAAATCACTAAGGTTAGCCTGGCACTTCAAGGTTGCGAAATCTGACTCACCTGCTATAGCGTCAGAATCGTCATGAGTCGGAAGAGTGGCTTCAGCTTCCGCAGCCTTCTTGGTTTTGGTATGGTTTCTTTTTACACCTAGTTCTGCAGAAAGCGAAATAACCGTTCGTCAGATACCACAGCGAACAATTCATTGAACGCACCCTCAGGCATGACTGCACCCGCTGCAACTGCAGGTGATGTTTTGCTGTGCTGGGCATTGCGTTTTGAAGGAGGCGTGGCAGGCAGAGTAATATCAGGTTGGGGAATGGACTCGTCCTGGACCTTCTTCATTCGTTGCCTGGGTGGCATCGGGTTTGGGGTGTCAATTCGATCGCTTCGTCCATGGCCGCCCCAGCAAATAAATAGACGAAGGCCACTGGCACGCACCAGTCACCTAAAGTACATCATAAAGCATGAGGGAGAGGGCCTCCCACTGAGTCATTTTCCAATTTGAAACCGATTAGTTGGTGACTCGTAAAACGGTATGGACCGTACGGTCTGGTGCAGGGCGTCCGCCAATTTCCAAGTGGGGTTGGTGAATTGTGATGTATTACATGAAGAATAAGCAGACGATCATACACTGTGTGCTAGCCAGAAAATGACGGAGAACTTGCCAGTGGAAGCGATGTCAGACTGCTCCCGAACATGTTGCATGCGTATTCTGACTCATTGTTCCTCGGGGTCCCAGCCACCGTGGTGGCGTCAACAGACACGAGATCATCATCACTGGCAGTTGACACGAGATCATCGTCAGGTGGGTGAACTTTGATCCTTTTACGACTTCTCTCCTCCACCGTCTCCAGTATATGCTTCGACTTCAGTACAATCACCTTTCCAAACTCTGCTCCGAAACAATCAACACTGATAAGCTCCTCCTCTTTGGCCCCATCGTCAGCAGGCCAGTCCAATTCCAGGTGAGAAGCAAATAAATTAATGATGTGCTCATGATTTCCCAATTTGCGCACGGAATCTTGATGCCGATACACCGTTAGGACTTGCAGAAGGTCCTGTACTGAGCTAGGTTGAGCTTTGATTGGCTCATGTTGTTCCAGGAGTTCTACTTCGCGTTGTTCCGGTAGAAGATAGAAATCTTTGAAGAGATTGGTGAGAGCTTTTAGAAGCTTGTAGAGCGACTCCCGGCCACTAAGGAAGGAGGGTTGTTGGAATATGCTCTGGGAAACAAGCGTGCTCTGTTTGCCTTGCATGCCAGGCAACAATTCAAAGTTGCCTCTTATGAAGTTGGTGCGTTCTTTGAGAGACAGAGACGTCGGACTCGGAGAATACATGATGACTGTCCATAGAAGTACCCAAAATGCTGACTCTATGTCGTCTGTGACCATCAGCAGTTGAGTCTTCCACTAGGCGAGCAGACATGAACTGCCAAGTATCCTATATATATATATCTATTTATATCTATTAGGAAGGTTGTGATTAGTGTTTAAAAGTCCGGTCCTAAGACCGACCAAAAACCGGTCCGGTCTTTCCTGGTTTTTGTTACACTCAGTCTTGGTCTTTTTGATTTGGGAAAAATGAAAAAACCGACAAAGACCGGTCTTTTGGGCGGATCGATTGTACCCCCTATTGGGCAATACATTGATGCATTTTCCCTGATTTTTGCATATTTGTACGATTTATTCTGAGTAAGTTATGATATTTTTTGTAAAAGTCCCTCCTTCCATGACATACAACTCGAGATCGACTGTATCTCTACCATATGTCAACAGAATGTCGTAATCAATAGCGGCGATGAAAGCCAGGAACCTCGGCTAAACTCGGTACAGCCACTGCTAAGCGCCGATCTCACGCCATTCCATCTCCTGATATAGGTTTTCAATGTCAATCTTACCAAAATAACATGTAATCTTAAAATGGTCATATCTCGACCGCGTGTGAACCGATTCACATGAAAAAAATATGGGCTGCAAGCCCTGAACGTCTAGTAGTTTTGATATATCAGTCCTGCCAAAAGACCAAAGGACCAGACCGGACCAAACCAAAAATATTCGGTCTTGGTCCGGTCTTTTCCAAATCAGGAAATTCCCAGGTCCGGTTTCGGTCCAGTCTTTCCAAAAAAGGCAAAAAGACCGGACTGGACCGGACTTTTAAACACTAGTTGTGATGAAACGATAGGCCAGATGTACAGTGTGTGTGTGTTGACACGGCCATTCCATTGATATAGACTTCGCCAAATCCCAGTCGATTAAGTAGCCTCGTCCATTGATGATAATGATATTTCCAACGCTAATGTCCCGATGTAGAATTCCGAGGGCATATGCTTGTTGATGAGCTAAACAATGAAAGTCAGTTCTGTAATTTACGAAGTGACCGAAGCGACCTACTGATCAATGCATTGTGCACAGCTTGCACGAGCTCCTTGGAAGAAGTGAAGGCAGATAACATTTTGTTGAAACAATCACAGGTAGATTGTTTAGTGATTGCTCTAGAACTTACTTCTAGACTATTCTTTCATTTTCTATGATGACTCATTAGTATTACTCATACTTATATCGCCTACTGATCAGCTTACTGATCATGACTCATTGCTGACAGATCATGTAAAGAGTCTTTTATGCTATTGGCTAGAACCTTTACATAATCTTCTATGAACTACTATATACCATAACATGTACAAACAGTCATGTAGTATATAAGAGGGACTCTCTGGTCCCTTCCAATTAACTTGTTTTCCACACAATGTTCTTCCTATACACTCATCACTCAACAAACTCTTTCAAGTTATTTCATAGCAAGCTACTCTATATTTCCTAGTAAGTTTCTACTAGAGATCTTTTCTCTTATTCCTCTTGGAAGGTTCTTCAACCTACATCCCCTTGGCTGTGCATTTTGGACTGTATAAGTTCAAAACATTTCTCCGACGAGGTCGAGAACAAGTTGGTAGTGAGTATGGGGAGCCATGTTGCCATCTCGACGAGTCGGCGCCCAAGGAGAATCCAGATGCTTTAGAGATGCTTTAGTGTCTGTGTCTTCTGCTCATCCCAGCTATCCACATCCCTGCACGCAAGACAAAGGAGGATGTGCTTGACATGTGAGTCGTTGAGTTTCATGTAAATTTGGCCTTCGGGATGGACATCCGGGATACTGATACGCCAGAAGTCCTTCAAGAACATGACACGGTCCTCTTCAACATAGTACGCAGGAGAAGCGCGTATCACATGAGAAACAGGGTGGGAAGGAACATTGTTGAGTTGGGGAAAGACTATTGTGAGTCTGGATTGCTCAGGTTCAGTGGGTTGTTTGCCAGGGACATTGACTTTGAGAACAGTAGTGCTGAACATTGGCGTGTCCGGAGGTAGATTCAACTTCATCCTTGCGGAAGAAGCTTCCTCTTCGGTGGCAGGTGAAATACTGGTGTCGATACCCCGCAACTCGGGAGGTGCCTGAGAATAAAGATCAAGAAACTCCACAAGCAATGGATCATTGTTGTAGGCTATAGGTGAGGATACTATGGTGCCTTCCCTGTCCCATCAAATAATACATGCAATATCATGCACGACGAGGATAGAAAAAACATGTGTGCGAGATTGCACCGAAAGTTGTGCTGCCACGTAGGCCGAGATTTGGCCTAGTGTGTCTCTGGCTTGTTCAGAGTCGCGTAAGAAGGTCTTGTGAGATTTCGAAGATTTGGACACCACTAGCAAGAATGGGTCGTTGTTTCTAGAGCACTTGAACTCGATGTGCATATCAAGTGCAGCGATGTCACAGTGTTTGATGCAGTCGCTGCGACCATTCAGTGGCACTGAGTAAACGCTAATGTTGGGTTTGACCTCAAAACCAAACCCATTGACTTTCTTGTCCCCTCGAGTATGAGTGTCAACAATGTCCAACTTTGAAACATATTTTCCAGCATCTGTAACCTACAAAAGCAGTTCGAAGGTATTGAGATACATCAGACATCAAAACCAATTGACTTACAAACGGGGCATATGCTTCCAGCTCCGTTCGAGCTTGGAGGGTTTTATTGAAAGCACCCTGTTGGAACTGGGTGGCGGCCAAATGGTAATCTGGTATGTGAGCCGTGGGCAGGAAGCTGCTCAGGAACTCTTTGATCGGCATTGGACCTGTAAAAAAAAAGGCCATACCATTCCCGAGGGCATTGATAGTTGGGTGGTGAAAGCAAGTATATGTCGAAAACAGTACTTGAAGTGGTGTCTTCTTTTTGATAGGGGTGGACGATGCCTTCGAACTGATGTCTGGCAATAGTGCATGTCTAGAGGAGGGCGGAGTGCCCTTATCGACAGTGCTACCGTCGTCGACAAGACGAGGATTGTCCATGACTGATTATGGAAAGCTAGAAGCTGGTAATGACAATAAGGAGATCTCTTATCAGTTCAAAGTTGTGACTGGCAGACTTTCAAAGGGACTGACCCGTCACCTAGTCTGAGTCTGTCTGACTTCTGAGTAGTGCCAGACTGCTGGTGAGCACTGAGCACTAGGTATGAGGTGACCAATTTGAATCCTCGTCGGGCTGAGGAGAGTAGTACTAGCCTACTAGGGTCGAGTCGACAGTTGGCGTCGTCGAGACTCGAAGTTAGAATCCAACCCCACGAGTGACTGACAGAAAGTAAAGACTCATGTTTCAATGGTAAACCTTCCAGCGAGGGTCTGCCAGATGCAGGAGGCAAGATTTCAACAGCTGCACAGTTGTAGTTTCCAACAGCCAACATTTTAAACACTGGCTCGTCGACAGGCTCGAGCCAAAATCTAATGGGGCAGCTGTTTGTTTATCGTGGAGTGAACTGTGGCAGCGGATGACTAAGCCCAGCCATAGCCGAGCCAATTTGCGGAGCCACAGCAACACTAGCTGTACACCCGGACTTGTTTATTTAAGACCGGTTTGCGCTCGTTGCAGACCGGAGATTCCCTTACTTACCTTATGTTCTTTTTTCTTTTGTTTGTGTTTGTTTTGGGTTCGCTACAACTACTTAGATATGTAGCTACACAGTCCCGGGTATGCCCGGAGACTATAAAATATTTGTATTGAGTTTGGAAGAGAAGTTTTCAACATCTAGCAGTTACTATCTAATCCTCGACACCTCCTCCTCGCCTGATAGCTCATTATGGAGCTCCCCTCATTGTTCATTGCACCGCCGACACACCGAACTATTTGACCTCTTCACCGGTCCACGACTGGACTACCTCCAGTCTTCTGTTCAATGCTGTTCTTCACGTCAAGTAAGGTATCTGAACTCACTGGACCCCTTTAGGGTCGAGCCTATCACAAGGTGAACCCCTGATCACTGCCTGGCTACTCATCTAGTCAGGTTGTTGTCTATACAGTGTCTTATAAAACATCTGTCAGAACAAGATTCATGTTCTCAATGTTGCTTTGTTGACGAACCATTTTAGTTTCATTCTCTTGCATCATATTGCTTTGCAAGGTAAATCCTAATGGTTGTCATTACTGACAATGACTAAATGAGATTAGTAAAGACTTAGGTAAACATTGACAATAGACAAGGAAATGTTGACCATTGGTCAAGTTGTGTCATGCAAGCTGGCTTGACATTGCTCCAGAAACTTGTTCAGATTACTTCTGCTTATAGTATTTTAACCATGCATAAGTTAGCTTCTCATTCTTCTCCCTCAACTTCATTATGTCCTCAGAATATGCCTCCAAGATCTCAAGGCTCAGGTCAAGCTCCAGTAAGCTTTTTTTTTCCTATATGTTTTCTTTCACTTGCTGACCATTTCCCCTGCCTGCAGCATCACAGTGCGGCACGAGGGCAGCTTGAGCATGACTCTTCCGGAAATATTTTCCCAAACCAAGCTGTTGTGTGCCTGCCACTGGTCCTGGAATATTTTACAGAAGTTCTGGTTGACAGTTTGGCAACTGCTCGTCACATGGAGTGTAGACTATAAAGTTGTACAGTTGTACATCATGCATGGCCACCATAAAGATCATACTTGTTGGAAAAGGGAAGGAGTAATCAGGCACCCCAGTATCCTGTATGTGCCACCTCGTTCACATACTGGCTGCTAGGAAGGTCATAGTAACTCAAGCATGTGCTCATGCAATCTCAGTATGCTCAAGATGAAACTAAGGGTAAGGTTGTAGAATACCCACATGTGATTGTTATCTTATCTTGCTTCCTTTGGAAATTGAAATATTAGTATCTATATATCCATTCTGATATATAATGAAATTTAATTAAACATCTGCTTGGGTTGATCACACTCTTGTATAAACACTAAACACTATATCTGGTCATGCTTTGAGAGAGATTATTAATACAATGAATACCATTCTTCTCTATCTGGTAAAAAAACACTATATTATAGACACTATCACATTCAATGAATATTATTGTGCTCTATTGTAATTATCTACACTTTGATAGACTTGAGAGTGCAACATCATTTCACTGTGGTTTTGTAATTCTTTAAGAGATTGTTTGTAAGACAAATCCTATATTGCTCAATTGCAGTCATTAACACTTTCATTTGGAACTACAGTGTGACAAAATAACATAATAACTCTTTGATAGGTAAATTACCTCTAAAAATAAGTTGACACCAAGCTATAGATCTGATTGCATTTGCTCAGAATGCTTATCCCAGCCATATATCCTGCTGCTGGCTTTTCACAGCCCAGGGGGAACTTGGAAGATTGCTTGAATTCAGACTCATCAGGCTGGAGTGGCAAGATCACTCAGCAAGTCAACGACTTGCCCCACAAGGCTTCAATTCAAATAACCTATTCATGCTGCTGCCTTTTTATTCTTATCAAGACATCATCACCTTGCCAATGTAAATACTCAAATGAATGTGATGGAGGGTGTGAGTGGGATATGTCCAAGATTCAAATGGGGTCCAGAGTATAGGAAAGTGGACCAGAATGTTGGACACATAAGAGGGGCAGAACATATAAGGAAATGTGAGAAGAGGTGAAATGAAGATGTAAGATGGGACGTGCATGCAAGGTGAACGTGAAAGTGAGTGAGAAAAATATAGATTTCTGGCAATAATCAAAGAACAGTGTTTTATACAACTCGGGCACATCCCAGACTGCTAAGAAACTACCCAAGAAGCATAAACAAACTGTAAACAAAGTCAAAAACAATTTTTTTGTGCCACATCAATTTGCTTACCTTCTTCTCCATGTCCTCACTTTGAGTCTCAATGCTGCTCCGTCCAACTCACTCTAATGCATAAGGCACCAGCCCGAACCTCGAGCTTGCAACCTAGCCAAGAATAGCCTGGTGTATGAGCAACAAACTAACTAGAGGGTTGTAGTTAGTAGGTGTAAGGGGTTCACCTTGCGATAGGCTCGACCCTAAAGAAGTTCAGGAAGTTTGAGAATGTTCATTGACGAGAGAGATGGCATTGAACAGAGGTCCAAAGGTAGTCTGGAGGTGCTGAGAGCAGCCCAGTCATAGTCTGATAAGGAGGACAGGGAGTCCGGTCTGTTGGTGATAGACAGTGAGGAAGAGCTCTGTAATGAGCTATGAGGAGAAGGGGAACAATTCCAAAGTAGATAGCAACTCGTAGATTTTGAAAGTCAAAATGTGACTATCTAAAACTAGATACAAGGACTTTATAGTTGCTGGGCATTGCTGGGACTGTGTAGCTACATCCAAAATAGATATAGCAATCACCCAACAAACAGAAACTTGTAGTCAAGACTTAGCACCCAGGCTTGCCAGTGGCATGCCTAATATACTGCCTGCTTGGACCATATCATTCAAGATCATGGCAACCTGGTCCCAGCTTCTGACCCTCTGGATCACTTCCCATGACCTCCTCCTTGTCCAATGTTGTGTCACTGTGCAAGTCACAGTCTTTGATGGTGAAAACTTTGACCTCAATGTGCGAAAGGCAGGTCCGGAGATAGGTAGGAATGATGGGAAAGGGTATATGAAAAACGTGAAAAATGACATATATACAAACGGAGGCCTACCTGAGGGCTCTACACCAGATCAGCAAATTCCAGGTCAGTCTGTACTGGAGTACAGAGGTCTGTGGATGACCAGGTCATACACATTGTATGGAGAGAGTCTGGAGAGAGTCACTCTAGGATAACCTGCTGAAATACTTCCATTAATTGATCAAAAACTCAATAAAAATTCACTTCATCATCAAAATTTTCCATCCAATATTTTTTTATTATCAAAAGTTAATATACATGCACACCTACTACTTCTAAGAAGCTATAAAAACCGTCAGTAATGTCATAATCATAGTCAGATTTGATTAACTTACCATTATTGAAAACTAAAAAAAAAATTGTAGTGACACTATTAATGATAAATAAGTAATGGTCAAGGATAAAAGAATATATTAAATATACAAGTAGTGAGTGGTGAGTGGTGAGTGGTGAGTAGTTAGTGATGAGCAGTGAGTGATAAGTAGTGAGTGGTGGGTGGTGAAAGTGGGAAATAAAGAGAGGATGAGAACCAAATTTTCGACCTGAGTTGTTTATATAGTACAGTGGGGGTACAATATATCTTTGCCATCAAAGTTAGAGACACCAGAACTGACTCAGAGTTGTGAAGAGTGTTGAAGTACGAGTCTGAGGATGACAAAGTCTGTCTGCATCACAGTATGATGTGAACTGCCTGCAAGAACAAAAGAGGTTCAGACTTTCAGGAAGATGGTAGTAATGTGGAGTCTGTGTCTAGACCTTTGCCATCAAAGTTAGAGACATCAGAACTGACTCAGAGTTGTGAAGGGTGTTGAAGTATGAGTCTGAGGATGACAATATGATACAAACTGCCTGCAAGAACAAAAAAGGCTCGGACTTTCAGAGAGATGGTAGTGATGTGGAGTTTCTGACTCCTCGTGGAAATGATGAGGTGCCGGGAGAAGCAAGTAGTACAATTGTGGTATGTCCTCATCCATTACCAGTAACATTTGAAGGCCTCCAGTTATATAACAGATAAATAACAGTAACTTTAACTAAACCATGACCACTTGTAACCGCTTAAAAGGTTTAGTTAAGTCCAGTTACAGATAGGTTGCAGTTAAGGTCATAGAAATCTCAAACTGATTTTTTGACAATTTCAGAGTATGTGGGATGTGTACAGTCAACATTGGCAAAAGGACCCGGTATCTTTACAAATGCCTGGATTGCATGGGTTAGCCCTATCTTGTGGGTGATGTATAGTCTCTAGCCATTCTCACAATCCATTGTACATTATTCAGTTGTGTCATTTTTGAAACAAGGAGCTCAAGTTAACATTGAATATTGATGCATGACTGACCTTGTCCAGAAATGAAATGGTGAATTTTCCAGTGAGCTTCATTGAAGGACCTTGTCAGACCTGTGGTGCCAGCTTGGAGATAGAAATGCTGAGCCATGTTCAGGTGATGAGTTCATTGTACTAATTGACTTACGTGGAATCCACCAAATAACCCTCGACTTCTGCAATTGCAAAATGGCCACTAGTCACTGGAACAACTTTTACATGCTTTGCAGGCAGTATTGTAATAATGAACCTTTATTTTCTCTACAGCTGCAGTAAAAACAGTGAAACTCACATCACATCCCTGACAGCCAATGAACATTCAATATAAGCACAGCTTTCCAGCACCAGTGTGAATTCTCCTGTTATGACACTTCAACACTTACATAATTAAATCTCATTTAGCATGTCACCGGCACTTCCTAGGTGATGTCACTATCGGTCACAATTGGTACCTACATACAAAGGTGAGTAATTTGTGTAATAATAAAAGAAGAGAGCAAAAATGATAGAGATGATGCCTTCCAATGTCTGGAAAATTTTTCTCTCATCATTAACACATTGCACATCCATAAGTGCATAAGTGGGTATGTGTCAGGTATGTAGAAGTGTGTGAGTGTATTAAATGCAAGATTCCACAACAGAATGAGTCATTTTGGAGAGAGATTGGAAGTTTGACAACTATAAACTAAGTGCTAGTGTGATATTGAGTCCACCACTGAATGATGGTGGCAAACTCTATGTCCAGTTTACTTCCAAGTGAGTCACTGTACAAAATGACCTTTTTGGTGAAGTTGATGACTGTACCAACCCAGTGATTGCCATGGACATTTGTTATGAAGCCTATGCTGGTTTGTTGACACTATTGGAGTGCCTTGCCTGGAATCAATATTCTTGTCCAGGACAAAGCACGATCCAGGTTGGTAAACCTTGATCTCGGCTGCATCAAACATGAGTTCAATCATCTCAATAGAAATTTTGTTTGGTGTGGGGTGGGTTACTAGGCGAGAACTCGCAAAAGTCACAGGAGACAGAAAGAAGCCACAATACAAGTAATATTTATGTTTTTATTTTGACGGAGAGTATATCAACTGAACCAGGAATTGCTGAAAGGGCCATGTCATCTATATGAACAACAAACTGACTGTAAAGATGTAAATTGGGACATGTAGTAGTGGGACTCCTAGACAGACTAAGTTACTGGGACTCCCATATAGGGTGACACCTCTGAGAGCACCAATTAGCCAACAATGGATTTCAAGTTACATTTATGCACATAGTTTATATTTATGCATGTGGTATAATGAATAGGAATACCAGGGGATGTCTCTTAAAGGTGTGGCATTCATACACATATAGTTCTTTGTGATTTGGAACTCACTGTGAGTGTGGTGTGTGCCGATTTTTCTGGCCAATAATTTAGCATTATTAAAGATAAGATCTGCAGTTTCAAACTGGAGTTGACTACCATATGGTTCCCAGTCATTGACTAGCTTGGTTTAAGTGGTGATGGGGAATCAGGGAGAAACAAAATGCCATTTGCATCACACAGAGAGACTAGTCACTGCTACATTGGTGCAAGCGCCAAATTGGGCTGGCAGAATCCAAGCCCTAACTCTAACCAATTAGGGCTTACAATAGGCTTTCAATGGGTGTTTTGTGTCCTTCTGGCTGCAATCTCAAGTCAGCGCTACTTAGTGAGCGCATGACATGACAAAGTCTAGATAAAATAAGCATATGTTTGACATAAAAACTATGGTCTGCAAAGTCCGGTCAGGACTCACAACAAGAGATGGGGCACAGCTGTGGGTAAAACAATTCAGTTCTGCACATTACAAACCAGACAGGAGGGTTTCCAAAACCATTGCACGACTTTTTGGCCACGAATGGTACCTGTTTATAGTCTAGCACCAAATTGCGGAGAGGTCAAAAAATTTACTGCATCAATTTTGATTATTTCGAAAATCGCTCTTGGGAATTTGTTCCTACTGTGAAAACAAGCATTTCTGCAAGAGGATTAAAAATAACAACTAATTCTGAAGAGTACAAATTGTTTGCACCAAACATGTGGTGATGCATCATAAAACAGACAAGTCAAAGATGAGTAAAGGACTGTACCTTCCTGTGAGTTTTTTATGATAGTCCCAATGACTCCAGGGGCTGGGTGTGATGAAATAATGATTGGTAGTGTTTGAGTCCAGCTGGTGTCTTGAATCAACAGCAACACAAAGGGCAGGAAATTCTATAGGCACCCAGAGCATGCATGACATAGAAGATAGAATCATCTGGAAGAGTTTGGCATATCAAAAATGTCGAGAGCAAGAGAGGGACTGGTACCAGTATCCTGAACCAATGGCAAACATCTAGAATATGCAAATGGTACATTATCTCAGTGAAAGTGGAGTGTGGAAACCTGTGCGATAGAGTGAGTTAGTGCAAAGTTACCAAACATGTCAGGCATAGTCAATTCCTCTATATGTTCCTAAAATTTCTTCTATCTGGTGCTGCTATCTCTACTTGTACTTTGTCCCATTGATACATCATGTCTGCTTCTCAACCTACTACACGTGCAAAAAGTGTGAATCAGCATACTGGATGAATTATTTTTGAAGGTAAAAAGAAGTGGCATACTCTAGACGAGAGGGAAGCAGATGAATCAGACTCAACAGTAGAAACATGAGGAAGAGGCTACCCATGGACCAGTTAGGGCCAACTCCCATTAACTGCCTAAAATACTGAGTATCAAAACAGGGTAAGTTACACCTGGGGCCATTTGAAGCTGACTCAGATACTAATCCAACAGCCAACATATTATCCCAATCAATCCCAGAATAAAAACAAACAATTGCATCAAAGATTGATTAGATTATGTGGCATAATTTCATCTGATCAAATCAGTCCAGGGCAATTTACAGGTGCCTTCCTACGGTGAAATCAATATTCAACAATATGTTCCTCAGGCTGCTCACTTTATGAATGAGGAAAGCTTGTTGAACAAATGCACCCATCAGCATTGGACCACAGTATAGATCATTCTTAACATTGTTTAACATACCAAGCAGAAGACCAAGTTATAGGCTGAAAATTCTGACACTATTACTGGCACAATTGAACTGTACACAACAAATATAATTAATCTCGATGGGAGAAAGAAACAAAGAAATATACTGTTAATCAACTTGAGCGTGAGATGTATGCACTTAAACTTACAGCTCACTCACTTTTTTGCAAGGTTTGGTGTAGATGGTATCTAAACAAGAGTAGTTGAATGCCAGTCCCTGCGCTAATTAGACAATATGAACAAACAGGTACCGGTTTCAGTGCAAGCTTGACTAAGACACTCTTTGACATTTTCAATGGAGTTATCTTCCCAACTGATATTATTGATGATGTCAACTAAGAGTAAGTCTGTTGTGAGATCAAAATTAATCTTGTCAGAGGATGGAAGCTGTGGTTTGGAGGCCTTGCCCTTGGAGCAGGTTTTTTCAGCCCTATGTGTAAGAGTTAATGATACCCCAGAGCTGGAGAAGCTCTGCAAAACTGAGTCCCCATGTAAGCTCCCATACATTGGCATGACTAGAGCCGCCGGGGTTGCAAACTTGAAAGAAGTTGTCATAGTGCCAGTGGTGGCAATGGTGGCAGCAGTGGGAGAGGAAACCATTCCAGCCTAAAGATCTGAAATAAATTTGGCCATGGAACAGCATGATAGTGGGTCTCCAACTGGAATATGTGCTGATGGAAACAGTAAGTTAAGCAGAATAGCATCCAAAATTGATGGCAAACGAAATTGTCAGAAAAGGCCTGTCAGGTATTTCTCTGGATCTGGATCACTCTGAGTTGGTCCGCAGGTACCAAATGACATCTGAAGAGTGAGATACTGAGAGTTGGGTGCAATAAACTGCAGAGAATCAGTTTGATGGATTGCTAGTAGCAAGTTGAGGATGCATAAAAACTTTATACCATCATGATTATTAAAGAAGAAACTGTGTTTGCAGCTCTGAATCAGTGCCAGTGGAACTCCATTGAACAGTACTAACAGTTAAATATATTCCAGTCAAAACTTGCAATTATGTCAACAGAACATGATACCATGAGTCTGTATATTGATCAAGTGCATTGATGGTATCACGAGGCATTTTTTGCCTTGTTTTTTCAGCTATTCAGCCAATTATCCGGAGAAGTATGTATTACACTTGCTGCGCAATCATTTTTTTGCTAATTGATGGATATTTGCAGGGTCCTTCTTTCAAGCTGAGGAAGTTTCTTCTGATTTAAAGTGTCCTGAGCATCTCCACACAAATCCTGCTAATCACTATCATATTGCCAATTCAACATGACAAGCCTACAACCTCACCAAATGGTTAAGTAACCTTGAAGATGCCTCCTCTATCAATGTAATTTACAGTTTGATGTTCCACTTAATTATGCTCTTTAATGTAGGAGTTTATTCTACGCCTCAAGGATCTTCTACTGGCCTGTCTGCAAGGCTTTGCTTATTATAATAGTGATGAATATAACTTCTTAGATGAGGACTGCCAGCACGTCATTATACAAAACAACAAGTTCTTTCAGCACACTTACTTGTAAATTGATTACACTATCTACGATCTTTGGCAACTCAATTGGCTCTCACTTGCATTAAGATATCATGTGATTAACACAAAAAGACGAGCACTCTCACCCATACTGGTATGTTTGTATCTGCCTAATCTTCCATGTTGTTGTACAACATTGACGCTACATCGTATATTGCTTGTGAACTTTTGTATACCAG
>JBBPOL010000282.1:0-15948 GCA_038091435.1 Leccinum variabile | reverse complement strand
TTTACCGGTGATCAACAAGTCTCAGGCCTTATAAACCCTTACATCCGTAAGTAGCATAAGTACCAGGATGAATTTAATTCCCGATTGAATATCAGGTAGTTCGACTTTTCCTGATGGCAGCGACTCGGATGTCCTGCCAATTGAGGGTCTCTTTCCTAGACCTCGTTTGCAGGCCCCTGCGCCGAGGCGTTATCTAAGAGACATCTCTATACCTACAACCAAAATGGGTCTGTAAGACCACTAATATTATTGCTCCCGAAAAGTGCTTACTGACTCGGTGGTCGCCCTTGTTCTCTCGCCTCTCTTCAAGTTCTTGCCAACTCTCTCCCTCTCCCTTTCCCTTCCCACGTATGCAACCACCACGACAACGACGAGATCAACAACAATAATATCAACGACCACACAACACAATTCTGGGCAATGGGCATCGTGCACCATCGGTCTTATACAATCGCTTCTGTTGCTTCTTACACCTAGCACAACTTGATTGATCTGTCTTTATCTTGGTATCCGCTTTGTCGCCGTTTTCCAATTCTAATGTCCGCGCAGGTGCTCGCAGATCAGAAAAATCGCGACGAACATATCATGCGTTTAGCAAGCACGATAAGCGACGTCTTTGGTGTTTCAATATACCATATCGATTGTTATCAATCAGAAGATCACGGCTTACCAGGAGAAACTATGGAATCTTGAGGGAGCATCGTGTCCCAGTGGAGGGTGTTGCTGTGCAGACAGAGATCAATCTATCACCGTCGTCGTTCATCCACGGAAATCGTGAGGTTCTCAACGACGCGAATCAAATGCGCAGAGAATGTGCCTTCTAAGAGGCGTAGCTGGATCGGGGAAGTCTACGGTGGCTCACTCGATGGCTCAACTATACAAAGAGCAATAGCGTTTGGGTTATCGTATTGCTTTTCCAGCGCTGACGTGGCGAGAGGGGAATTCAGTGCCATTGCACGCGATCACTCGGACAATGACCCTCAGCACCGATTTGCGTTCTGGAATCTGCAAGTTGGTGAAGCATGATAAGGCTGATCAGCGGCACTACTCACGGGGGTTGGCACAAACTTCCTACTCAGATCATGGACGTGAACAACGATGGCTGAATTACGAAACTGGGTCCGTGAATGGTATAAATACAAAGACAAAACAAACATAGCCGTAACAGACGGAAGAACGAAATTCGAAAGGACCTAACTGATCGCAATAATGTCTGCTCCGAATTCAAGTCGATAGCTCGCTGTAGGAAGCGATACGTAAACGCTGACTAGGCGGAACGACCCGCTCATCCAATCCATGGGGAGCGCCCCCGAACAAGATCGCGACTCTCTTCATGGCAAGCAGCTGCGCACGCGCAAGTCAAGATCAGACTAATGCCTGGAAATAATGGAATTCAAGAAGAAGAGCGTACGTTGTGCGCTGCGTTGCTATGATCGTAAAGACCACCAAAGAACGCAGGGGTGGCATCTTTGCCCACGTTCTTCTTCAGCAGATGGGGTCCGCCGGGATGCTTGTCGAAGAAGTCGCTGACGTCGTGGATATATCCCGCGATGCAGATCAATGCCCTGGACTCTGCTTGTCGTTGATCTACAGAGCAGATGAGTAGGAGCGGCTTAGAAAAAGTCAAACCAATCTTACAGTCTTCCCAGGTGATGACCGGCAAATCCGGCTTCTCAAATGGCCAGGATAGCGCATCTTGTTTCTGGCGAAGGCGCTTGAGTTGGATGGTCAACTCGCCTTTCTGTACTTCGTTGTCTGCGAACTTCTGTAAATGCACACGTCAAGACACAGTACAAACGCCGAGAAACTCTCCTCACCTTGAGATGGGTCGCGAGCCCAAGCTTTTCACATGACCATAGGAACCATTTGGTCGGATCGTACTGATACCACTTGTAGCCATTGCGGTAATCCATGGGAAATTGGTGGTGGAAGTTGTGGTAGCCTTCTCCCATAGTGAGGATTGCACTGATCATGCAATCTGTGGGTGTTAAGTTGTCGTCGTAAGGTTTGTCTCCGAGCCAATGGCACACTGAATTGACACAAAATGTAGACTTTTAAGTTCATCAGATTCATTCTCAGGTGTCCAGGAGGAAGAACACTGACATGCTGTACGTGTACAAGACGAAGCAAACCCGACCACACGAATCCACCTTGCCAATCTCCCCATCCGTACCCCGCCACTATGGTGGGTACGACGATACCCATGGTTAAGACCAGAAGGTGATAGTACTTGTGTTGCCATTTGACGACTGGATTCGACCGCAAGTCGCTGACATCGGCAGGGCCAGGCTTTCGCCTGGGCTTGAAGATCATCCATCCAACGTGGGAGTAAAGTAGACCCTTGCGGGCATCATAGGGATCGAGATCAGTGTCAGTGTATCGATGGTGGGCACGATGCCTCCGACACCACCATACAATAGAGTCTTCGACTGCACCGGCAGCAAGAATAGCGAGAATAACCTCTAATGTCCTGGTAGCCTTGTAGGCGCGGTGGGTCCATAGCCGGTGATATCCAGCGGTTATTCCTTGAAAGATATTCAGTTACCACTGACTCTTCACACTAAGAGGCAACACACCAAGACCAGTCAGGTGAGAATAAATCGCAAACCAAACGGCGGTATTGAGTCGCAGGGGTGTATACCAAGCACCGATGAGGCCAAGTGTTGGTGGTACGATCAAAATGAACACATGCAACCAATGTAGTTCTTTGTACCAGTTGTCCCAAGTAATCGGCGGAAGTGGTGGTCGATGCCTGAGAGTGTATGACACGAAGTTTTCTGGAACGTCACCAGAAGGTATATCATCTGGGTTCTCTATGAACAGAGGTTCATGCGTCTTGGCCGCCATCGGAGATGTCACAAACGAGAGGGGCAGGGTGTGTGTCTTCTCCAGCAGCTTCGGGTGGTGGTTGAGGGAATGAGGGATAGTATTATTATTTTACCCATAGGTAAGTATAAGGCCGTAGGCGTAGCACTAGCATGAAACATGCATCATGATGCATGGGCCGACATCGCAATCGCCATAAAAATGTCGATAATGCCATATATGTACTTAACTTATCAAATTAACGGAGAAACGTATTACATAGTTATGCCCAAATGCGGGAAACCCCCTGAATTCTGGTGCGCGCGGTGTAACTCTCAGGCGCACGGCGTTCCGGCAGTGTTCTACATACGGTAAACATGGTGTAAAACACCGGTATAGTGGCAGTTCTAGCAGGGCGCTTACCAACGTCAGGGAGTTTCCGCGCGTTAAAAAACATCTGCTTCCCGGTGTTTACCCGGATTTCCTATAACGGCTCGAGACTGGGCAGTGGTTCTAGTTGAAAACTTAACCAAAGCGCTTCTCTGATGCTCCGTTTATTGTTCGAGCCACTCTCGCACGCGCCTTACGCGGGCCATCGCTCCGCAGGCGGGAACTCGCATTGGCTGCCCTCGGAATAGGCCAGATTTCCTCGTGCTCGTTTCCAGCGCTTCCCATCCGCGACGGAAACGGAAAGAACCTGCATGCCTGACAGTAAACTTGAAGCTGAGGACGGTGCAGGAGGTTCGGAAGTATTCACAATGCGGGTTCTGGAAGACATCCAAGGGTGGTTAGAACAGTGGCAGAAATGAGAATATGGGGGCAATGAACGTGCTCGAGGAGGCCATTACAATAAACAGAAGCGCACTGGAGCTTCATTCGTTTGACAGTCCCTATTGCTTCTTGCTGATGCATAGTATTGCACTCTGTCTTTCCATTCGGTATGATAGGCTGGTGACCATGAACGATTTGCAGGAAGCCATTCTGAAGTTGAGAGATTTACTTGAACTTTCCAGCCCAGTCATCCCAGCAGATTCCCGCTGTCGCATACCTATGCAGATTGTTTGCTAAGAGTCACGAGTGACCTCGAGAACACTCTCGCGATGCATCACGATGTGTTAGAGCTCCGAGAGACCCTGTGGTGAAAATTCGGAGCGCGGGTGAGTCTGAACTATGCAGGGGAGAGACGTGGATCGAGGAAAGAACTGGCGAAACGGAGGGGCATGACTCTCCACGCTCGAATCATGTCAATGACTGGGAAGTGGGTGAGCGCGAGTGAAAGGAAAGAAAGACAATGAGGGACGACACGCATCCCCTCCTTATATCATGACTCAGAAAAACTAGTAGGAAGGAAGCACGCTGAAAGATCGGCAGGAGGACTCCGACGAAGAGGTTCAAACGCAACCTCGTTCGCTAGCTCACGTAATCAAGGTCTGAGAATGCACTCCCACCAGTGACCAAAGTAGTTTGACTGACAACTATTTCCAAGGCAGCGTATTGCCCAGTGCGGCCAGAACCCCATTTCAACCGCTGTACTATGGCACCGGATTTGAACGCGCAGACTGCAATCGATCTGCAGGAGGCTCGGGATAGGGTCTCCTTCGACTTGCAGACAATCAGAGACTACCTTTTCGGTGACAAATTTCTAAGACTCTTCCGGCTCACCCGGTAATGATTCCACGTAGCCGGAAGACACAATTGGGAGAGCTTCAAGCAGATCGAGAGCGTTCTTTCCAAGGAACCGGTGTTTGACAAGTCGTCCAGGTGCGTTCGTTCGCTTGTTGGTAATTTATCGCATGGAAGGTCATTGTCTCAAAATGGACAGTCATTTCATTGGAAGAGTTGAAGCGTATAAGAGAGCTCTTGCCATCACGAAGCGCTTGACGGAATTGCAGAGACAACACGGATGGACACCCCAGCAAACAACTCAAACTCAATTAATTCATGCAGAAAACCTTCCGGTCCAGCTACATAACATTGGTACGTCACAGAAAATATGTAGAATTATCTATGTTGTTTACCGCGTGATAGCCTTTGAACCTGTCTTCACTGGTCAAGGATCTGTCGACTTGGTGGAAGAATACAGGGAGCTCGTAGCTAACAAAGGCATTCAAGGGTAGCCAACACTCTTTGCACACTGTTGTCTTTTCTTCTGATCTCTCCTAGATGCTACCTCCAAACTGAGCTCGGCCACGGCACAAATGTCGTGATGTTGGAAACTACAGCGACATATTTTCCTGATACCAAGGAATTCGAGCTTCATTCACCGACACTAACTAGCACAAAGTGGTGGATCGGGGCTTTGGGGAAAACGGCTACCCACGGAATCGTGCAAGCCAAGTTGATTTTACCGGGAGGCAAGGACATGGGCCCTCACCTCTTTCTTGTCCAGCTTAGATCATTGGGTTTGTCTTGCATTTTTCATCTCCTTTCTATCGTCTGATTTTGCCCAGAGGACCATTCTTTACTCCCGGGAATTACTGCTGGAGATGTAGGTCCTAAAGCTAATGGAGGTAATGATATCGTCCGTGCCGTTGTATGTACAACTGAAAATCATCTGCATCCCAGGGTATGCTGCCGTGGATAACGGATTTGCGCGATTCGATCATGTCAGGATACCCCGGAAGAACATGTTCTCGAAATTTGCAAGTGTTACTGAAGACGGTCGATACATGAAACCCCAAAACCCAAAGCACAGTTTTGGTGGTGTATGTTCATCATGTTTCTCAGTTTGCTCATACACTCAATGCTCCGGCAGATGATGTATATTCGCGCTAGGTACTTAGCTCCGTCTGTTGTTGTAACTTCTTTTCCTGATGAGTGCGCTCAGTATGATTACGAGTGCTGGATGGACTCTTGCAAGAGGTATGTCCCCCAAGCACGAGAATCATCTTCCACTAACTAGAGGAAAAGGCATCGTTGTTGCAATACGCTATACTACTGTTCGCAGGCAAGGAGAAACTGATCATCGTGGGCTAGAGCGTCAAGTCATCACCTACCCTTCCACTTATTACCGCCTGCTGCCTTTGCTATCCCGTTCGTATGTATTCATTATGTTGGGTCGTCAAACGGTGCGTGTTCAATTGTTCGGAGCCATGTGTTCCTGAACAGATCCCCAGATCAAATCTTTTGCTAGTCTACAAGGGCGAATTGAAGGAGGCGACTTGGGCTACCTTGCCGAAATCCATGCTATGCTTTGTGGATTAAAGGTACTTGTCACTACAGAGACCATCAGTGGTCTCGAAACTGCTCGTCGTGCCTTGGGTGGACATGGTTATAGCGCGTTTTCTGGAATTGGCCGCATCTATGCGGACTATCTACCGGCTGCTACGTATGTCGGTTTGGCAGCATTATTCCTATTATTTCTCACAGCATTTTAGCTACGAAGGGGACAATTTTGTGCTGGACAGTCAGGTCGTCCGTGCGGCTTTCAAGTCGTATAATATCTTCACAGCTGATCCATATCAACCTTTGGGTTTACATGCAACTTATCTACGTCTTCTCAATAGCGATCGGACGAGTCGACCAGCGATTAGCTCAGCGACATGGAAAGACCACGAAGCAATCATAAACCTTCTGGGGTACCGTGCTGCGCTTGCGGTCCAGAGTGCCGCAAAAGTCTCAGATCACTCCGACCCCGGTATCAACCAGAGGCTCTCGAAAGCTATCACGGAGGCATTCATAGCGACTCAAGTGGCCGACATGATTTCCAGCTTGAACCAACTGCCACCCAGCGCAGCCACCGCTCTCAGAGATTTGTATCTCCTAGTACGTTTTCATGTCAACTCTAGCGTCCCCCGACTCATTTCCGATCACTACTCACTTTTTAGTATTTGCTGACTACTGCAGAAGCGGCGTTGGTCGACCTCTTCGCGTTCGGGTTGCTGCGCCGCAGTTCTGGTCCCAACGACACGGAGGTAGATCCGACGCGAGACCTGCGTGCGGCCATCAACGCTGTCTGTCTTCGGCTCCTGCCCAACGCCGTCGGGTTGACGGACGCGTTCTCGTTTCCCGATTGGGCTTTAGATAGGTAACGTCTTGACTCCATTTGCTTGATTAGACGGTTGGCGTGATGCTCTGCTCTTCATCATCCAGCGCACTCGGGGTGTACGATGGACGGGTGTACGAGGAATTGTGGAAGCGGGCTCAGCTCGAGCCGCTGAATCAGACAGACACGACTCCTGGATACAAGGTCAGTCGGCTCGCGATCATGATCGCGGTTAGTTGGGAACGATTTGCTGAGCTAATAAACTCTGTATACGTAGGAAAGTCTCAAGCCGATGTTGGAGGAAGGGAGGCGGATAGCAGGAAGAGCGAAGAGTCGACTTTGAGAGAGGGTGGTGAAGGCTCTTCGTGGATTTTGTCCGTGCGGACTGATGAATCTGCGAGATTTGCCGAATCGCGGATGGGTGAACCCATTTATTGTACGATCTCAATCTGGATCTACTTGAAGCATTTTCTCTCCTTTTTACCGATGGCCCTTTGCCGTGGTGAATCTAAGCGTTTTAGGCTAGCCTGCCACAAAGTCTCTTTTCTACGCCAAACCTCATTTAGACTCGATCGATTGCCAGGACTGCCGCTAGGCTACAAACAGACATTTTTCTTTTGTCCCATAAGCCGCAGTGGATTCCACTAACTTGTTTTCGCGCTAGTTCGCTGTGAAAACTCAAAGAGTCCAATTTGGCTCCAGGCTGATGCAGTATCCAAGAACAAGATAAGATCTAGAAATACAAGGGTGTCACTTCCACCTTCGAACGATCCCTACCTTGGGTGGTTACGCCTCGTCTGCGTCCGCCTTGACCTTTTTCGTCGTCGTCGTCGTAATCGCCGGCACATAAGCCCCACGGACGCCTTCGTCCGGCCCACCGTCCGGCTCGACAGCCCGCTTGCGCTTATCCCCCGTCTGAGACTCGCTAGGCGCGATCGACTGCGGCGCGTCCTTGACCTTGACCCTCGTCTTCTCCCGATCACCTCCCCCATGCCGCCCGCCTCTGCCTCCACGTCCACCGCGTCCACCTCGTCCACCTCGCCCTGAACTGCCTTTCCGTATTTGTGATCGAGAGAGTGCTGACTTGGCTGCAAAGTTGGCGCGGTCGATCTGGAACTGTTTTTCCTCCTCATCTGTAGACATGAATAGGATGGTATAATCAGTCTACCAGCAACGAAGCGAGACACGTGCTTACCATCTGGGATAGTCCAGACGACCTCATTCGAGTTGACCGTTTTCAGGTTATCCTTGACGTATTCGATCTCGTCCTCTTTCAACGTCTTTTCGAATCCAACCAACCCAAAGTCGTCGCCCTTGGAAAACTGGATGTACGGAAGGCGCGCGAAACGTTCGCGGAGAGGAGCCTGGATGGCATATGTCAACGGGGGGTAAAAACTTATCGAATGAGATCGAAATGCACGTGCCTTCATCTCCGTAAAGTTGGCATCGCCCCCACATCCCGTGAATTTCAGGGTGGCACCCCGCACGAATGGGACGTCCTCGGTCTTGACGTACCCGACCCCGTCGTCATCGTCGTGCACCCGCAACTTGTTTCCCATGAATTCGAGAAATACTTCAGGTTTCTCCTTGGATTTGCCGTTCGCTTTTGATTTCGATGGGTTCTCCATTTCCCGGAAGGCGTTGAAGCCCTTCCTGGACGAGATGCTATCTTTGCGCATGTCGGCAGCCTTGCCCTTGAGACCTTTTTCCTTTATTTTCATGTCACAATATGCTTCCCTATTACCAATCAAGCAATCAGGTAACATTTGGCGGAAACAGCAGGATGCACACTTGGACATGGTAATCAACTCCTCGCCGTTCCATGAGGGCTTCGGGTCCGCGTTCAAGAAAGCTTCCACGCCATCCATATCGGCAAATTCCACGAATACGGAGCCCTATCGAGAGAGAACGAATGAGTACGATAAAGTGCAGATAGCATAGCCAACGAGACCTTGAACTCCTTTTTCCCGTCCACTCGACGCATTCTCACAGCATTCACTTTTCCGTACTTGTCGAAAAACGCCTCGAGCTCTTGTTGAAGACTCGGTTCTTCATTTCCGAACCCTTTCTGCGACACATCGGAAGAAATGGATTCAAACTCGGTTCGAAACTGTCAAGAAAAGACTAACGCACCGCATATACGCTGCGCTGAAACTGATCTTTCGGTTTTTGCAGCTCGTTTGCACGACGGACATTCTCACCCTTCTCGTCGACCTCGAGCTCCGAGCTTGTTTTGAGTGCCCGGAGGATGAATTCGTCTCCCTTGGCAGCATGTTCCCGCATCCGCTTGAACGAGGAGACGGTCTTGATGGGGACCCAGTGGTCTGCGTTCGCGGTGTGCAGAGTCCACATGAACCTTGGAAAAGAAGAAAAATATCAGCCTCAAGGAGAAAAAGGAATAAGTACTGGAGCGTACTTGTCGTACGGAAGATTGGAATCCGCAAAGTAGAACTCGACTAGAAGCGGATTGTTGAGATCGGACAGGGTAAAAAAAGACGCATATATGCACACACCTTGTTTGCAAGCCGCTGCGAGAGACGCATCGTCGTCCATAGCAGCGTCTGACTCTGTTGCCGAGATGGGAACGTCGCTGACAGGTACAGACATGATTGAGTCAGATGGATAATTTTTTTGATGCAGAGGGGAAGAAGATATCACGGGAGAACGCGGTTATGATCAGGCGTATCAAACAGGGTGAGACTTGGTAAAGGTTCGAGTCAGAGACTCGTACTACTACAAGATCGCGTCAAGTCTAATCGACAACTTGAAAGTCACCATCTCGGGAAAATCCGAGATCTGACGTAAACATTATCAACGTGCGATGGCCGCTAAGGATATCGGTGAGTAGGTTGTGTAAGCCGGTCAGCAACCGATGCCTTGCTTGGGGAATGTTGCCGCACGCAGTTGGTAGGACGAATTGGTTGACCAGTCTGCGCTACTCTTCCGTAGTAATCGTCAACAAACTGACACAATACGGGCATGAAGAAATATCAGAGAAATAATTGCAGCAGTAATTGCATGTAAAAGAATGGGTCGCCTAAATTTATGGCGGGTAATCACGAGAAAGAATTGAATCACACAGCGAAACTTTTAGTGCTGCGTACAATTGTACCTGGGTTGGGTTCGAACGCTTTCAAGTTCGTTCAACGAAGCTCACAGGCTAGTTACAACAACATGTAACATGTAACTTCATCGAGCTTTTCCGATACGATAACGATTGCGGCGAGTAGTACAAGAATACATCAAAGACTTAGATCTCCGAGTACAGAAACGAACGGGGTATCTGAGAGGTGTAGCGAAAGAGCATCAAGTCAACGTCAAAGTCAAACCAGGAGCCGCATCCCAGTGTCCAACTTCCAGAAGTGTTTGTCTTATCGAGACAGGCGTACGTGCACAATGCGCACCGATGTTGCCCGCTCGAGATGACTCCCTCACCGGGCAGCTAGATCGAGGACTTCCGTCAGTTCCTTACGCAGCACAAAGACGATCAGAGTCCTACTCTTTTCTACGCAGAAAAGCAAACTTTTTTCTGGCGGAGCCACCGCGGCAGTGGGCTTGGAATGCTTTTGTAGAGCCGACCGTGCCAGCGTCGCCAAGTTGTTGGATCCAGTCTTTTGCAGATACGTTTCGTAAAAGAAATCAAGGAACAGGATCAGATAACTAAAGACGACGCCGGCACCGATAATGCCCGCGGCGGGGGTACCGGTACAGTTCCCAATGTGAGGGAGATAGCGAGGGAACCAATTGTAAGCGGCGTATTGGTAGCCTGTGAACGATGTCATAGTTCGTCAACAGGACAAGACGCAATTGGACACTGGTTAACACTCACTAGCAAAGGCCGCTGCTGCCAGGATGATCATAAATTGGCCGATCTGCAATGTCGTAAGGTATTTCTTCCACTGGACTATATGTTAGCTTAAACCATGATCCAACATGATCGATGTACCCATATCTTGGCGCCTCCGGCGGTGGCGAAGTAGTAATAATCTTCAAGTTGCTGATCAGAGTGGGGCACATCTCTAAAAAGGTCACCAACGCACACATTAACACGTGAACACCGAGGTTGAGGAATGCCGCGACCCAGCACTGCAACGAGTTTAAGCTCTCACTCGAGGTACGTCAACATCGAATACCTGATACGTACCACCGTTGCTCGATGATTCAATTGTACAAACGCCAGAACGGCTGTGGCCGCATGGTGATACACATGTAAGAACGCTTTGGGGTCGATCGGTCAGAGTAACTCATTTGGTAATGTGAAGGCAAAATACGCACACAAAGGTTTCTTCTTCAGAACTAAGAAGACCGTATCGATGAACTCGTAGTACTTGAAGTAATAGTTCAGCGTCAAGTAAAACTCCAGCCTCTGTAATCATGACGCATGAGCTAAACTGGTAGTCAAATGGTATCCAGATAATAGAACGCTCACCTGTGTGTAAGCTTCACGGGCACATAGCGAGCCGTAGGTGCCTATCTCGGGCTTCAGCCAATTGGAGAAGACTTCTTCACCAATGAGCGCCATGAGAATGAAGCTCCCAACACACAAAATTAGATTGTGTGCTCGGAACAAGGTAGTCAACTTCAAAGGCGCGTTGTCCTTCATGGTTTCGCGAGTACCGAACACGACCGCGAAGTACGTTGCAGCCATGCTGACGACCACGGGCCATGTCGAGAACGGCGTCTTGCCTGGTATATAGGAAGTAAGATGGGATGGAATGCGGTCTGCAGTCACAAAGGAAAGGATGAAGTCAGCCAAGTAAGGCATTGTGGATCAAGGGAGCTTGAAGAGAGGGGAGGGCAGTTCACGCAGCGTACTTGTACGTCCTTCATATCGATCGGCGGGCAACTAAGGCAGGAGGTACATCTGACGTGATCATCCGATCAGTCGCCGGAGGTGTTGTCTTGCTGATTTGATACACTTCGGAGTGACGAGATAGGTTCACAAGCGAATCCCCAGTCTGTAACATGTTCTTTTGCATACGTACATTTGGGGATATGCTCGAGAAATCAAGTCATACATAGACCTAACCCTGAATGTCTGGAAAGCTTCCAAGAAGTTGGTGGCGTTTGTTGAGCCACCCTGTCAGACGTGACATATGACAATGCTCGAATTGACCTTTGATCCGTTGGCAGCCCATGTCGCCAATGATGTGACTATTGATCGAAGCGGCTTCTGCGATCAGGTAATTACATACTTAAACCCTCAGACAAACTGAGATGGTTGTCAAATCTTGATTATGTAGCAAGCATTATGGCCGCTAAACATCGCCGCCACCGTATCAGAAGCTGAATAGTTGTTTCTACCCCTGCGCCATATTAACGTCTCCACTTACATACTAATCAAGAACAAGACTTACTATAACTCAACCAATGGTGTGCGGCTCAATCTGTCGCAATGACGACATCCAGAAATCATTACTTTTTACATAATTGGCACTGTGAAGAACTTGCTTTGAAGCAGGCTGACCAGTAATTTGTCGCCAAGGCTTCGGTGTCACCGTGTGTGGACCGCTGGCAGTAAGTGGAAAGAACTTGGAGTTCTCCGAGCCGGTTCGACTTCTGGTTCGAAGTATGAAGTTTTTCAGCCTCAGACTCGGCGGAGTCTCCGCTCATCGAGTAACCTACGCTTGTTTATGTAATAGACTCTATATTGACTGACAAATCCTTTTGATCTTTCAGACATGCAACTCTGGCTAAAATTGAAGCTTGAAGGACTGTCCGAGGCCGTAATCGCCCCACCATGATCAACTTGCTTCCACTGGCAGGTTCGACATTCGCACTTGAAAATGGTGTCCTTGGAATTGTTTCATTACTCATCCCACCCGTTCTCTGCATTGTTTGCCTCCATGAGCTTTATGCAAAGTACAAAGCCCGCCACTTGCCACCAGGCATGTCTGGTCTTTTGTGCTTTTTCATGCTCCCCAAAGACAAAGACAAACCATGGGCAAGGATTCTCGAACTCAACCAAAAATATGGTATGCCGATCCATGCGCGCTTGAGCATGCAGTTGAACACGACCAATTTTTATTGGATAGGTGATCTCGCCTCGTTTTCTCTATTCGGATACAATATCATCCTCATTGGCTCTGCCAAAATCGCGGAAAACTTGCTCGAGAAACGTAGCATCAACTTCTCTGACCGCCCTCAGTCGGTCATGTGTGGTGAACTCTCGGGATGGGGCAAGATCATGCTCCTTTCCAACTACAATGATTGGTTTCGCACGCACAGAAAGTGGTTCGCTCAGGATATTGGGAGCTATGCTACCGTAGCGAAACTGCATAGGATGCTCGAATTCGAGACTCGACGGTATCTCCGATGCGTGCTCGAGGATCCGGAAAGAACTCAGGCCCACGTTCGAAAGTGAGCTATATCTACATTGCCTGTTATTTTCGCTGACCGTCGTGCGCGTTTAGAAACCTGACTTCGGTAATCTTGCGTCTCTCGCATGGTTATGTAACTCGGGAAGAGGATGACCCGCTTGTCGATCTGGCCCATGAAGCAAACTCACAGCTGTCCATGGCGACTGCACCAGGCGTATATTATGTCGATTTCTTTCATTTCTGTATGTCGTCGCCTCGTCTCAGCATGCGCAAAGACTTCAATAAACCTTTTTCAGTGAAGTACATTCCATCGTGGTTTCCCGGTGCTGGATTCAAGAGAAAGGCCAAGAAATATGCACTCGTTCTACGGGACCTCGTGGAACTTCCTCACAAGTATGTCAAGTCTCAGTTGGTGAATTATTTCGTCCGTCGTGTTGATGCCAGCTAAACTATATTTGTCCAGGCCGCTGGCATTGCATTGCCCTCGCTATCGTCTCGTTTATTGAGTACCCCTGACCTTACAGATGAGTTAGAGGACAGCGTTAAGTGGGCCACAGCGACGATGTATCAAGGTACGACCTCGTCGATTTACTAGTATCAACTATTGCGATACCATTACTTAATAAATAATTGAATGACAGGGGGCGCGGACACGGTGAGGGTCCTAAATCTCGCGTTCATGTTCATTCCTATATGCCTTCCTGCAGGCCAATTCTGTCGCCTATGCATTCTATCTCGCCATGACGCTCTACCCCCACGTCATGAAAAAAGCACAACAAGAGCTAGACGCAGTAGTGGGTACGAACAGACTGCCCACGTTTTCCGACCGGGCTTCTCTGCCGTACATGGAAGCGCTGTTTACGGAACTGTTGCGTTGGCATACGCCTGGCCCTCTAAGTCAGTGCCTTCGTCGTTGATCATATCTCGTTTTCATACGAGCCTTTTTAGCAATGCGGTGTACGAGAGTCGATGAGACGTACGACGGGTATTTGATCCCTGCAGGTTCCTACGTTATGGTGAACATCTGGTGAGTAAATGGCATCTACGAGTCCCCCGCTTTCCCAGCCTTACGTTGTTGATTCTGTTAGGGCCATGCTTCGTGATGAAAGGATGTTCAAGGATCCGTTAGAGTTCAAACCCGAGCGATTCTTGGGGGAAAACCCGGAACCACACCCTGGGAACGCATGCTTTGGCTTCGGACGGCGGTGAGTTTACTTGAACGTCATAGTAAGAAGTTGACATTGACATGCGTAATTTCCGCGCGAAGAAAATGCCCGGGTAATTGATCTAGCCCGCCTTGTTTTCCAAGTTCGACGCAAATCTGACCCGTTGTCACTTCAGGCTATTTTCTGGGAACCTCGACTGTCTGGCTCATGTGCGCCCAAGCGCTCGCCGTGTTCGACATCTCAAAGTACGTCGAAGATGGGGCGGAAATCACCCCCGAGCATGAAATAGTAGGAGAGACGATCGTGTTCGTAAACAAACCTTTCGTTTTGTGTTGCGGTCGTGCTTTATTTGCTGACCACCGCCTCTCCCCTTCGCACCATAGTCATCAAGCGCCATTCAAGTGTTCGATCAAGCCCAGATCGGCGGAAGCCCAGCGTCTCGTCCGGGAACAATTTCTGCTCTGCGAGTCGGAGTTGGAGTCGCCGGTAGCGCGGCTAGGGGGCGGAGCAGCTTCACTGAAGCGATGAGTCATGAGAGGTACTATGTAATGAGATTTGAATGAGATAAGTAGTATCGTGCATGCGTGCATACTGTAGTCAAAATCACAACTTCTCTTCAAGTATGAATGAAATGTAGATTTGAAGATGCATAATGAGCAAATACTTGTACGTGACCCATGATGCATGATGCTGGACATATGATAGTTCTACACGTCTGTGTACTATATCATCTTGCTTGACAAGGTTTCTCTCGGGTGTGGAATTCGTGAGAAAGTGTAACCCCTGTCTTACCGGAAATTGCCGCTTTCACTGAAATGCCTCCTTCTTGACATGCAGCATGACTACAATTTTAGAAGCAAGGTTTCTGCCGTTGCAAGATGGCGCTTCCACAAGTGATCATTCAATGGCACTACTCACGAAGGTTGGTACAAATTTCCTACTCAAATCATGGACATGAACCTATTATCGATGGCTATATTACGAGACTGGGTATAAACACCAAGACGAACTTGAATACAAACATAGCCGCAATCGAGGAAATAACGAAATTCGAAAAGTGCTATCCGATCGCAAGAAATTCGGTTCCGAATCTACGTCGATGGCTCGGTATAGAAAGCGATGCGCAAACGCTGACTAGGTGGAACGACCTCCTCTGATCCATGGGGCGCGCCTCCGAACAAGATGGCGACTCTCTTCATGGCAAGCATCTGCGCACACACGACAGTCAAGATCAGAATATCGCCCGAAAATAATAGGATAAAAAATAAGAGCGTACATTGTGCGCTGCGTTGCTATGATCGTAAAGACCACCAAAGAACGCAGGGGTGGCATCTTTTCCCACGTTCTTCTTTAGCAGATGGGGTCCGCCGGGATGCTTGTCGAAGAAGTCGCTGACGTCGTGGATATATCCCGCGATGCAGATCAATGCCCGGGACTCTGCTTGTCGTCGATCTACAAAGCATATGAGTAGGAGCGACTTAGAAAAAGTCAAACCAATCTTACAGTCTTCCCAGGTGATGACCGGCAAATCCGGCTTCTCAGATGGCCAGGATAGCGCTTCTTGTTTCTGGCGAAGGCGTTTGAGTTGGACGGTCAACTCGCCTTTCTGCACTTCGTTATCTGCAAACCTCTGCAAATGAACACGTCAAAACCGACACAGCACAACGAGAAA
>JBBPOL010000281.1:0-15969 GCA_038091435.1 Leccinum variabile | reverse complement strand
CTTTTGGTACACTTTTTTTGTACACTTAGTACACTCTGTCCGCTTTTTTGTACACTTTGTCCTACACTTCTGGTACACTTTTGGTACACTTTTTTTGTACACTCAGTACACTTTGTGCTACACTTTTTCGCTTTTTTGTACACTTTGTGCTACACTTTTGGTACACTTTTGGTACACTTTTTTTGTACACTTAGTACACTCTGTCCGCTTTTTTGTACACTTTGTCCTACACTTCTGGTACACTTTTGGTACACTTTTTTTGTACACTCAGTACACTTTGTGCTACACTTTTGGTACACTTTTGGTACACTTTTGGTACACTTTTTTTGTACACTCAGTACACTTTGTGCTACACTTTTGGTACACTTTTGGTACACTTTTTTTGCACACTTTTTCGCTTTTTTGTACACTTTGTGGTACACTTTTGGTACACTTCTGGTACACTTTTGGTACACTTTTTTGGTACACTTAGTACACTTTGTCCTACACTTTTTTCGCTTTTTTGTACACTTTGTCCTACACTTTTTGTCCACTTTTTTGTACACTCAGTACACTTTGTGCTACACTTTGTGCTACACTTTTTCGCTTTTTTGTACACTTTGTGCTACACTTTTGGTACACTTTCTTGTACACTAAGTACACTTTGTCCTACACTTTTTCGCTTTTTTGTACACTTCTTTTGTACACTTGGTACACTTTTTTGTACACTTTGTTGGTATACTTTCCTGTACACTTGATACACTTTTGCTTATAGATTGAGGAGAATTATTAGACTTAGATGAAAATGTTAACAATTTTTATACCAGCAACAGATGACTTGAACTAATTAGCTGGAAAAACATGAAAAAACATAAAATATAAGCAATTTTCAGACCAAGATCAGATGACCCACCTAATTAGCTGGAAAAACCTGAAAAAACAAGCAATTTTCATATCTAGAACAGATGACTCAACCTAATTAGCTGTAAAAACATGAAAAACATGAAAAAACATGGACATTTAGACAATTACTGAAAATATATGATATTTTCTGGAATTATCCAGCGGAGGTTTTTCCTGATGTTGTTTCCAGGACAAAGACATAGGAAATATATCACCGGCTCAATGGTCACGAGCTGGCGGGAATGGATCGAAATGGGGGAAGAAGTATGTACTATGACGCGATTATCATATCATCATCCCTGTCCTCCTCCCCAAATCTTGCCTAATGAACCACATCTACACTTCTCCGTCGTCCCTGCACAATATAATCAACGTCCCAGAAGACACGCGTGCATACCCATCATATCTAGCCACGTCTGCCATCCGCAAGTCCGAGATGTATGGGTGCCGCCCCAGTTCTATGAATCTAGTCCTTCGTATGTGCCACACATTCACACACGACTAGCACGTTCTGCACCTGTGCGTCGTCGTTCATCGCCAAACCGAGTGTCACAGTCACAATGGGCGCTGCAATGCCAAAATTCAATTGGACGTCCCTCGTGGCTACGTTCCGTCGTTCCTGTGGGTGGGAGGTGAGAAATGGGAAGTGGTCGTTGAGATCTATCATCTGAGACTCACCACATCAGATGTCAAGTTGTCCAGGATCGCAGAGGCGCTATCTGCTCCCTCACGCCTTTGGGGTATCGTCTCGTCTCGTGTTGCGGACGCAGAAGACGGGTCGTCGGGCGCCAAAGGTTCATGTAAATGGACAACAACGAGGGAGGGCCTCGAAAAACAGGAATGGGCTACGAGCCCAGCGAAGTAGACCGACCCAGGGGTCCTCGAGAGGATTGTCGAGGCGAATGTGTCGCGTTCTTGTGTCGCGTGCCCCCTCCTCTGCGGCTCTGCCTGACTTTCATCCGCTATGCTCGGATACACCGTCATCGCGGTCGACGAACGACATGGTCCCTGGACGCTAGAATCGACATGCCTCTAGTAACCGCGCGATCTCGCGCATGTGCGGTCTTTACCTTGGATGGCATGCCGTTTCATATCTCTCCCGAAGTTCTCAATCTTGGACCAATGGAGGAAGGTTCTCCAATTGTCGTTGTCGCCGATCGCTCATATACTACCCAAGGTGGGATTTCTTAGCTTATCGAGATTTCTTAGATTTGTTAGCCTATTTTGTTTGACAAACGATCCAAACAGCAGTTCAACACGAAGTTTCGAGATAGAAGAGAAGAACAATCCCAGTAAATCCTCTATGTATTCATTTTCCTCTATTGGAGAAGTGTACGATGTTATAGAACCAAAGGTCTGAGGGTCTGTCTAGCTTGGTGTCAGAATTCAGTGGTGATGCTCACAAGCGATACGAAACATACATTGAATCCAGCGATGGTTCTATCACCATACCGAAATGGCTGACCCTCGTAGTGCTCAGAAGTTTCGGATGAATGAGGGTCCCAGAGGTCGCGATTTCTGGAAATCCCATTACACTGGCAGCCAGTCTGCAGCACCCACGTATCGCTGCGTTGAGTTGAGCAAAACCAGCTGTATGAACTAAAAGAAAGTACGTACGCCGAACCAGTGTCGATTTGGACTGTGATGTAGATCAGGCCAAACATATATCAGAATGATACAAGAGAATCTACCCTTCAGTTCGCAGATGGCCAATAACATGTGTTCGCAGATGGTGTCGATGGCTATGGGGACCGTGGTAGTGGTTATTGTGGCTCCTGCGACTCACCTGAAACGGCCATGCGTTCACTCGCACCTGAGCATGATAAAGGCAAAGACCACACGAATTTCCCGATTCGTTGGAGGAGCGTCTCGCCGAGCAGCCCCCAGCCGGGTCCGGGTCCGGAAGAGGACATAGATGTGGATGCAGGCGCGACGATGCACAGGTGGAACACTTGCAGGCAACCAAGTTGCTTCTTTCGTCGCGGGCGCGCGTCTGCGAGTCGTTCAAGCCGCATGGAGAGGGATTCAGGTTGGGTTCGGGTTCGGGGTTGGGACGACAGAGAGACCGTAACCAATGTTGGGGGCGGCGTCGGCAGTGGCGGTTCGGATGACGTCGTCGGTCGAGGTTGAGATCTGAGACGGCAGCTGGGGCGCATTTAGGGAGGGAGGAAGAAAAGGCGTTGGTGCTGGAGAACAGGGGACCACGTACAACGCCTCGAGCTCGCGAATCGTCTCCAGATCCAGTGGGTCCCTGATCCCACGCGCGAGATTGTCGGACCCGGCCTGGCTGGGCCAGAGTGACGGATGGTGTGTGGACAGGAGGGAATCCAGCGCCTCGAGCGAAGCGGCGGTGAGCCTGAACTGATCCGGTACGCCTGTCCTTGTCCTTGCTCTTTTGTCTTTGGCCTTTCCGATGGACCGACCGGGCTCGTCCTTCTTGAGCGGAGGCACTGGGAGGAGAGGCGCGAGACGAGCACAGAGTGGAATGATGGCACGTAGGAGAGGGAGGACGCACTCGAGGAGGCGGTCGAGAACTCTGTCGACGTGCACGTCGGCGGAGGCAGAGGACATAGCGTACGGCGGGGCCGCGGGGCCCGGATGCAGGCGTGGACCTTTCACTTTGGTACAATCGTGGACGACGCGAAACAATGCCACATCCCAATCTGAACAGATTTTCTCGACATCATCGCCTCGTCAAGACCTTCTCGTGTCAGGTCCAGCTCGCGAGAATCGCAATCGCATCACGGACACGAACAAATCGACGACCGAGAGCGTGAGATTTCTCCGAAGTTGCTCCGAGGAACGCCGCAGTGCGTGGCGTTGTCGGATGGGTGGGGTACGTCGGCCATTTATCGTAGGACGCGTCCAATGTCGTCAATGAGGATGGATTCACGTGCTCAGACGTCTTCAGCAAGGTTTGACCGATACACATAGGCCACACCAAGCGGGGGAATCTAAGGACATGGATACGACAGCGGGAGTTGCCTCCGGACCCAACGAGCCCCAGAGCTGGTTTTCGCCCCTTCTCTAATACTTCAGTTGCATCCGTGGGGGTGTTGCCCAAGACAAGACAAGACGACGCACCCCTGCGAATAGCAGCGTTGTATACTTGAGAAAAAGTGGACGATGGCGAAATGGAGGCAATGTAGGGAGGTACCACTAAGGAACGGAAGGAATGTGTCGTAGGCAGGAGGATTCGATGATGATCTTCAGCAACACAGACACAGCAGCTTGACAGGAAATAAATCACAGAAATCAATGGTTCCGCGCGTGTCGGAACCCTGCATGATGAATACTTCCTCCCTGTTCGACTTGACTGTGGACCACATGTAAAGTCAGCTTGCGAAGTCAATGCGAAGTTGTCCAATGAAGATTGGTCAGGGAGCCAAAACGCCGCGGTTCGAGTGCGACTCCGACGAACACGCCGACCATGCTAAGGTCTGCCATAGTTGATTGAAGTGGAGAACTGATCTGCAAGGTTGCCCGGTGACGCCTCGTCTTCGACAGAGTGAAGAGACGATGCGCGAGGACGTTCGAGACCATCGAAGAACCTGGGTTGCGTGGTGGATAAAGGACCAGCGTTCCACTTCTGATGGAAATTACCGCGTCGATGCTTGCCATTGTCGCAAGCCACCATCGACCACCTGTGAGCAGAATTATGCTGTCCTGTCCTTAGAGGCAAAAGCCGAGCGCTCGGAGAAAGGCAATAGTTACGTCGATTTCTGATAGACTATAGTTCAGCTGAAAGGCTTTGAAGGTACATTGAACAAGAATGATAGCCTGGATTGAAGAGCTGATTGTACTAGGACAACGAGCCCCCGAGTCGGATTCGTCGTTTCCGAACTCGTACCGAGAGAGATGCCTGTTAACGCCTTGGATCAAGATCGAGCTGAGGAGATATGGGAAATGGATATTTTTATTATGCCAGGTTTTAGACTTATCCGAGATACGAGAAAATTTGATTTTAACCCTTCCTCGAGCCTTACCCTCGTCAACACCTTTCGCCGGTTTGCCTTCCACGTAGCTTGTTCGCCCTCGACAGGGTCTGCATTGTCGACCCCGAGTCGATATCAGAATCCGAGTAATCGTCTGTATCATCCTGAAGAGGCATAGAGAACCCAATGACATCCCTACACTGTCATCACTGCCGATGACTTTGGTGCCACCATATGCTGATTGACAGACGAAATATCAATATCGTGCGTCGTGTCCCCTGCGAAGGTGGTGAAAAACGTCCGAAAGCGAAGACACATGTCCAAGATGCTCAGTATCACTTTCAAGAGTGAGGGCGTCTGGGAGACAGGGTGGAAGAGAATGACAGGTGTAAATTAAGTTGAATTAATCGCGGCGAAGAAATAGACGGACGGTAGAGTCAAGGAAACATTTGCATGATAGGTTTTCAAGGCCAATGCGCATGTCATCGTCCATCGGTGGGATGATGAAAGCTGGGAGAGCGAGGCAGTGAAGGCCCGGGACTGGAGGAGGCCAAATTAAGTAAGCGAGTGCGAAACATTCGCACTCGCTTAAATGTCTCTTACTAAATGTAGACCGACCTCCTCGGTTCATGACAGTCTACATGGTTACGATGCAAATTTTGGTCAGTTGTCCAAACTTGCACGTGTCCGCGAGCTGGTCGTCGTATATAATAACGTCGAGGTCGACCGACGACCGCACACGGACCATTGCACTGACTCGGTACTCTGCCGACCACAGTTTCGATGGCCATGACGAGGCGAAGGCATATCCTTGGGCGACGAGTTGGTTTTGATCTAGCTGAAGCATACAGACGTAAGGGAAATGGAGGACAGGTACCAGGCAAGTGCAGTTGACGAACCGGGGTTGGTCGACGATGTACATGAAACTGGTGTCGATGACCGACGCGTGTGTACCTTCGGAAAGATTGGTGAGCAAGGCAGCGGGGATCTCGAGGAGACGAATCACGGTCTCAATGTTGGCAAATCGATTAATCAGTAGCCGAGGTTGGAGCCGAGGGCTGGGAAAGAGGGCGATTCAGCATCTGCCGATGCGGTCTCTTTGAGCACGGGCAGACGAAAATGATGATACGACGCGTTATGTCAACGTTATGGATCGAAGTAGCTACTTAGTAAGCCGCTTCAGTGAACCCTAGGATCCTCCGACCGTCGAGTCATTGCGTGGAAAAAAAAAAAAAATTTTCACCTCCGCTGAGGAGGGTACAAAACAACAATGATTCTAATCATATACGTTCTTCTCAATGTTCGTTCCTTGTACCATGGCGCACTGCTATGTAACTTAGATGAGTGGCGTGTCATCGATATGCGATGGGGCTGACCAAAAATTTCATCCTCGGGTTGCCGCCGTCTCAACAGGGACCCAGGTTTCAAGAAATTTTGACACTTGAGGAGTCCCTTCCAGTAGATTTGGAAGGGGAGGGGTTGTGACAGGGAATGATAGGTGGTAGGTGAGACGGGAGTGGTTTGACCACTAGACGACCAATGGCTATAAGATACGAAGCTTCTGGGACATCTGGATCCAACGCGGACAAGAACTGTGCACGAGTACCCTGAATAGACTCCATGGAAGTGTGTCGTGAAAGTGATTCCTCTATCCTCTCCAGCGCCTTCTGAATGTGCAACAGATTCTCCATGGCAGCTTTCTTTGCCATGAGTGTGGCAGACCATAGGTGAGCATCTTGATCAGCTTCACGAAAAGCTGGAGGTAAACTCTCAAGCTCCTAATTTAAAGGTTCGGATGAGTATGAGGTTGCAACTTCCAATCGATTATCTCAGATTTGGCGATGCTCACGTTGAACTTGGTCTTGGTGGAAAGTTGGGTGTCGTACTCCTCGCCCGACTCTTCTGTTGAAGAGTCAGTTGATGATGATGAACCAGACCAGGGTGATGGAGGTGAGTTGCATCTCATGTCTAGAGGTAATGGTAATGCTTTTGAATATGTGAAGGCTTCATCTGGGATTTCAGGGGCTAGAGAGTAAGGGGAGACTAGCTCAATGGGCCGAAATCGCATTGGGACATCCATGGATGAGGAAGAGGGCTGGCGGACTCAAGGTTCAAACACAGGACTCAGGTTGTGAGAGAATTTGAAGTTCTCCCAGGAACACTGCAGCCCATCACTACCGCAAAGCATTCGTATGTGCAATGAGAAAGTACGATACAATGTCACTGTGATTTAACGTAGCACTCTGGTTTATGTACAACCCAAGGTTGTACTTGCGCAATACCAAAAAATAGTGGCTCGGTCAAGTTGGCTCCCAAGTTCCATTTCAGCTCCGACTGCGAATCGAATCGGAGTTGTCAAGTGTGAGAATAGTTACCAATCACGAGAGGGTTTGTTGTTGATACTTATTAAGTTACTTATGGTGAGAGAAAAAGTGCAAATTCGTGAGTTCGGAGTTTCGGCCTTATCGAATGTGGAAAGTTATGTAATGTGTGGGCTTAGCGCACTCCAGCCGAATACCCCAGACTTTTTCTTTTCTCTTTCGTTTCTTTGCACACTAACACTCAAAAGATTAGGATATGATATATTTCGTAAACTACGTATAACTTGATACAAAACTGCTAGAAATTTCCAAAGTGACGGGCAACCACTGGCATGGGTGATGAGGACCTGTGGGGAACAGTACGGGGTATAGGTACCACAGGTAGCGGGACCCGTGAGCATCGTCCGCGTTGACAGTTGTCTCACGTCGATGTCATGTCATCGTCATCTTCCGTCTCCAGTCATGTCCCCACTCCCCGTCTGCTGGTCAGGTTTGTTTATGTCGACGTCACAACGAGTCGTTGTGTCGTTGCATTATTATTGCGCAGTGTCATGTTCATCAATCTCGATGTCAAGTCACCATGTCCTGGTGTCGTCACGTCGTTGGTGGGTGGGGGGCATGTGCGGGACATGCACTGTAGTCACATGGCGTCCTCACGTTGTGGGGGTGCACTGGGCCACGGCGTGGACGGGGTGTGGCGGAAAGCGGGTGAGGGTGAGAGGCAGGGTGAGATGGGTGAGTGTATGAGCGAGTGAGTGTTAGGCAGTAACGCACGTCATTGTCTTTTTCAGCGGCCGTCTCCCCTTGGCCTCGTGTTGCCATCTCCCTCGTGCTCGTCGTATCGCCTTTGTATCTCGTCTCCCTCGTCGTCAAGTCGTTGTCGAGTTCGTTGTCGTATCATTGTTACGTAGATGCGTGATGGTGTTGTCAGTATCAGTCACGTCGTCATGTAGTCGTCGCGTTCTTGTTAGTGGGCGTTCTTGTCCTCGTCTCCGTCGTCTCTTCCTTCATCGTCTCGGGCTCGCCATTTTTTCACATCGCCAGTCGGCGTCGTGTCGAGGAGTTGTCGCGTTACCCAGTCGTTGTTGTCGTTGTCGAGTCGAGTCGGGGGGTGTAAAAAGAAAACAGATATACCCGCGGAGTAACCGACGGGTTCACGGACAGAAAGACAGTCTAAAGTCATCTGGTGTCAATGATGTAGCGTGGAATACCGTGGGATACATACGTGTGGCAGTTGTTTTGCCATTACTCAAGAGGCTAGTTTCTCTTCACGGTCGCTAGAAGATACTGATCCAGTTCACAGACGGCTGAGGTAGACGAGACAAGGGAGAGGGCGGGAGGGGGACGAAGGAGAAGGCAGGACAAGAGGGGAGGGGGCAGAGGACAGAATGATATTAATAGGAAAGAGTTGAACGGGGTCACGTCTGCTGCATGGCAACATCGACCTTCCAGTGCGTGGCTTCGGCAGCATGGAATCCTTTGTAGGTAATTCAGCACTCCTCTGTGGACCAGCCGTGTTGAACTTCCTCCTCACTCCGAGTCGGCCCGAACCCACTGGCATCCGACACCAGGCCTGGACATTTGGTCGTGAGGTATCGCATGACTCGTTTTATTTTCCACCACCCTTCGTGGGCATCGCGTTTCAAAATTTCATACTACTTCTGATATATCGGTCCAAGAAGCTGAAGCCCGGGGGCGATCTCTTGCTCTGGTCTATCCGTCTCTACAATGGTACTGACAATGGCAACGTATATGTCCTTGGCGCAGATGTTGTGAGTTGAAGAGACCATCGCGATATAGATATCTGCAGCAACATGAGACGCGCGACACGGCAAAGGAACAAGTGATACGTGCCATTTCGTCTGTGCACTTGGTTCTGGGGGATTGTGATTTGGACACTGTCGCTGTCATCCATACCGGGGATCGGATGTTTCAAGATGCAGATCGCCCGGATGACCTTGCCGTCCTCGACAACGCGTATTTTACCGCCTTCGGACTCCTAGTACTCGTCATCAAGGTAGAGGGCCATGGCGTGACCAATGAAATCCTGGGTCCCAGGTTCAAGACCAAACTTTTCATACACCGGAGTCCCTATCGAGCTCGATGCCTAGAACAAGAGATGATTCAGTGCTATACCCAACCAGGCTGGTGCACTGGCCTAGATGAGTTGCAGGGTCGTCGTCCTTCCATCCTTGCAAGAATTCAAAGAATTTCTTTGCACGGCGTTTCTCGAATAAACCCATCAACGGACTCCTGACGGATGCCATAAACGATACCCGTGGATACTTCCACCTTTTCTTTGATCGCCTTTACGCCGCCGTTACCAGACGCATCTACGCCGACCCGAGTTGCACCGTCAAGTTTGATCACCAAGTAGACCGTGTGATATCGGAAACCACAGGGAGGGAGGAGGATCGCGGGGTGGAGAGTCGGAGGGGGCCTGAGGGAAATGAAGAGTCTTGAGAGTCTTTGTGGAGGTGTCCTTGGGGAATTTAGTAAGGGAACAGTTGAGAAGATGGTAGAAGAGCTGCCGCTGTCTAAGTTGTTCCTGCACATTGTCGGGCGAAGAGTCGGACGCGCGCTCTTGTCCGCGCATTTGATTGCATCGTTGGTGGGTGCAAAGAAGGTGCTGCCGTTGAGCTTGTTGAAGGTTGGGATGAGGCGAGTCCGCTGGAGGATGGAGAGGAGGAGTGTGTAGTCCTGGTCTTTGTTGAGCACGTCGACGACGGTGTCGGACTGAACGTGTGGGCGGGAGTTCCAGGGCACCTGGGAGGTGGCGGTGGAGACGGTGAGGGTGAGGACGAGGAGGGAGAGCGGGATACAGCAGAGCTGTATCGTGACACGGTGTATGGGGAAGGTGAGAACTATGTATCTATAATTCGGGAAAATTAACGGGGGGCTGTGCCGGGCGGTGCTGGGCGCGACCTCACCTTCGAACCTCGGAAATTGCCGGGGTTAGCCCCCCCGCGCGCGGCAATTTTCCGACATAAGTATACACTCGTTGCCGACTCCTGTAGTATCTTTCGCTCACCACGACCACGTGACTTCAAATTTTGTCGGAGTCACGACCCCGTGGCACGTGCCAGTGACTGCAGGCTGTGGCCATCGATGATCGCGCAATCGCTGGGCGCAGAGAGCGGGAGACCTCGACAGCACGTGTATTGACCAATACTATATACCGCAGGGAACTAGAACGACTGCGAAACGAGGGGAAAATGACTAGAACAATAACTGGGCGAAGCGAAACAAGAACGATCAAAGGCAGACGGATGAGAACGTTTGGCATCGGATATGGAACCCGCAGGGGTGGCGTCCATCGGTTAGTTCAAGAGCAGGGTATCGGGAGTGATAAACACGTTGAGACTAAGGTGATCGTGCACTCGGCGAACGGACGCGGGGGCCAGAGTGTATTGTCTTTGGAGGCATCCTTGGCGAGGTGCGTCAACAGCGACACGGAAAAATGTATTGTATGACCTCAACTCCCGAACAACGCATGTCTGAGTCCCTGTTCGGAGATTTGTCCCGAACGACTCCAAGCAGAACCTTTTGCGAGACGATGTACACCGGCTGGTCGGGGAGCGCTGCCGCCGACAAGTTCTCCTTGACGCTGCTACGTGTCTCGGTGATGGACTGTTTGCGAGCAGCTTTGTACATCTCATCTTTTGTTTCTGTCCCGTCTTCAGAGTCGTTGGTGGTATTGGAAAACGATGGTGGGGTGGCAAGCGAAGTTCTCGGTAGATCTCCAGTGCTTGGCGGTGGGAGAAAGATCTGCACTTGGTTGCGAAATATGCCGTGAGCTAGATGCAGGCGAAGCGCTGAATTCGCCGGAATCGGCGGGGCGAGGAGCTGCATCTTCTGGACGAGGTCTGCCTAAGCGCACACAACGAGCGAGACGTAAAAGACGCACCTTGAACTCGAAGAAAGCTCTGGCGCGATCATTGGAAAGAAGAAAAAAACGGCCAGCAGCAACAGTGGGATCGCTTCCTGTGGAGGGATACTGCGAGTCGAGCTGGAAGAGAACAGTGGAGGATAGAGAGCGGCGGCAGCGACCACAGTAATTCCCACGGGGTCACAGGCTGCCGCAACGGAGCCTAATCTTCCAATCACATACGATCACTGGATCACGGAACAGGGCGAACAAGCTATATAAACCCACAGAGGTCGCGAGATCACCAGCCCCCCCCCCCACCCATCACAGTTACCACTATGTCCGAGTCCCAGTCCGGGTTCCCACCTGGATCCACCAGTAAGTTTCTCATTATTTCTGTTAATTAGGTTCAAGTCACAGGCTTGTAGACTATCATGGTCACTACTACTTCTATAATGATGAAAGATCTGCTCCTGGCCCACAAGGTGGTGGACTTGATGTCCTGCCAGGTCAGTGTTATGAAAATACCACTATACAACATTTTGGGTGAGTCCTCTAGCTCTGATTTGTGTTGCTTATTCAAAGTATCTATCTTTCATTCACCAGTACTGGACCAGCAGACAGACCTGATGTCCACCAGTTTAAGTAAGTTCAAGCTCCCTTGTTTTCAAAATAAATAAAAAAGTTGGTTGGGGCTGAATAAACATTTGGCAGTTTGTTGAGGCAAGCAGGTCATTTTGAACATTACCAAGATACCACTACACAGCAATCAAAGTAAGTCCTCTGATTTTCTTTTTTCCTTTTCTCATAGATGACAACCACACACTTGTAGTGTGGTGGTAGGAGATGGTCTTGGCATTCACCAGGATCCTCAGGCTGCACAAAGTTACAAGTAAGTTCTCTGATTTTTTCTTAATTAGATTGAAACTGACCACCTATCAGCATGATGCCAGCAGGTGGTGGTTCTCATAGTATGCAGCATGATGTTGAAGAAGAGTCCAAGTAAGTTTCTTCAGTTGTTTGTCTGAATAGGTTGGAGCTGAATATTTACTTGAAGTAGGATGAGGAGGCAAGATGGTGGTTTTGATTATTACCATCATGACACCACTACACAGCAATCAAAGTAAGTCCTCTGATTTTCTTTTTTCTTTTCTCATACATGACAACCATACACTTGTAGTGTGGTGGTAGGAGATAATGTTGGTATTCACCAGCCTGAGGGTAGTGCACACCAACCTTACAAGTAAGTTCTTTCAGTTGTGGTCATTTGAATATGTTGGGACTTACCTTCCACCAGCATGGTGTCAGGAGATGATACTTCTAGTGAGGAGAAAGAACAAGTTGCAGCATTTTTTTCCAACAGGATGAATGCCGCTTCAAATGGCTTTTTTACCCAATGGAACTATGGCCAATCTCCAGTGCAACTTGCTACTACACCATCCACCCTCCAAAACTGGAACAATTTATCCACAGTCCCATCTCCAAGTCAGGCTAGTACATCACAGAACTTGACATCCTGGCCACATTGGCACCAATCACTGGTAGCACCCCAGGCTGAAGCTCAACATGATCAAGTTGTTGCTGAGCAACCTCAGGCTCAGGCTCAAATTCCTGAACCAGCACACTTCTCCACTTCAGGTATGTTTCTATATTGCACTGGCAAGTTCTGAAACAACAATGAACCTACTTACTATTTATAGTTCCATTTATGAATGCTTTACAACAAGCTTCAGCAAATAATTGGATGAATGTGATGAAAACTGCATCCATCAAGATGTGCAAAAATATCTGTACCTCAATGACACATACTATTCAGCCTGTCACAGCAGAAAGGGTGCTCGATGAGACCATTTTTGGGCTTTGTAGGACTGCCAATGACTCTAAGATGGATTGGATCTTAGAGAATGGTAAGTTTCTCAATTATACTAATATAAATTGGGATTGAATGTTATTTGTATCAGTCAAAATACGACTCCCAAATGGCAAAAATGCAGTCACCAGCATGACAAACTCAAGTTTTCGTCAATTTGTCATGAAGGAGCTAAAGGGAGTTTCTCAAAGATTTATCAATCACTTCTGGAAAGAAGCATTACATCTGGTTATGTATCCAATTAAAGGACAGGTTTCAAGTGTCCTTCCAAGGGTGCAATCTGGTGTAAATGCAACTCAGTTGGAGTGGTGGACTCGGTATTCCCCTGAGACTGGTTATGGTTATGAAATATTCCATGGTAGGAACAGGGATCAAGCTAATGATGAAAGTGCCTTGGTAGGTAAATTTATTTTCATATTGTAGTATCCAAGATTAATTTTCTATGAATGAAAGATCCCATTTGGCCATACTGCTTTCCAGCAAGCATTTTGGCATGTGGACGTTTTGCACATGAACCGTTTGTGCAACACCGGTCGGAAACGACCTTGCTTACGCAAGGTGATCACGACGGTCCAACGATTTCGACGTTGCAACCTCAAAACCTTTACCACCACCGCAATCATCCACCTACTATGCTGATTGTATTTACAATGAAGAATGTGATCTGTATAAATAAATAGGTACTAAATTTACGTATCCAGGTAATTGGGATACTGCTCCAAGTTGAGGGCAGGGTGATACTGTGTCTCGAGGAGATGCAAAATATGTAGGGTGGGAATCAAAAAGATAATGTAAACGGGATGGGGGCCTACAAAGCACTAGGTACATCTTACGTTGGAGCCATTGTTTGGAGCTAAATCCAAACCAGTATTCAGGAATACGAAGTACAAATGGAGGTGTGTTGGGAGTATGATAGGTCGAAGATGGAATTACTTGAATATCAATGCAATCATCCCATTGGTATAGTATGCGGGATAACTGTCCAATAAAAATTGGATTTGATTGTGAGCTGGTGTAGACAGCGATATTCTCGTTGGCATGTGGTGGCAATGCAAACTCGTGACCTATCACATAGTACGCTTGTGAGTCACTGGTGGGACAGGCATAAATGAATGTTCCATGTGGTCGGTAGTGCTGGAAGTGGCAGGTGACAGACATAGTAATCTGCACACAATTTGGATTAAAAATGATTCGAATTTCAGGAATGATACTCACAAATGATTGTGGGTGTGATGATCAGAATCATCAGACTCTAGGGTATCAACTTGAACGTGGGGACTGCTGGGGAGTGAGGTAGTAACTAATACAACTACTAATGGTAGTCGACGAATCGTGGCGTGTTTGTGATTGCCGCATCAGTAATTTTACACGTTGCTAATTGCGTCTTATTTCATCTTATTTCATCTTATTTCGTCTTATTTGTTTGCAAAGCTCGCGAGTTCACAAAGAAGAATAGACGGTCCCGGCATGACACGGCACAGCGGAGCCTGAATCGCTTTCTGAGTACAGTTCTCAAGATCTCTCATTGTTCAGTCCAATAATAATTATACAACCGTACATGCTATACATATACAATTTAGATGTTGTGTCGTCGATTCGTCGTTGGGGTGCCGACGACGTTAGGCAAGGGCACAGGTACAGGTAGCTAGATTGGCTACCCGCCCCTTCAATTATCGTACCCGTGACCCATGACTGACTCGGACGCGGTGGTCGTCGACACATCATCGTGTCATTGACATCGTAGTCGTCGATGCCCGTCGTCACGCTGTCTTGTCGTCGTGGTCCCCGACGCTGCATCGCATCCACGGCGAGAGCGGGAACGGGGAAGGTGAGGGGCAAGGCAAGGGGTCGGGGAGCGGAACGGAGGTAACAGAAACGGAAACAGCACACGCGTCGTCGCTGCTGCACGCTGACGATGAGAGTGGGAGCAGGGGGGGCAAGCCCGAGGGAGCGAGAGGCGACAGTGGCAGCAATAGCGCACGCTGCTGTGCGCTGACTGTGAGAGCAGGAGCGAGGATGGCGACATCGCCTTGTCGCCCGTGTCGCCAGTCGTCTCCGTGCCCATTCGCGTTGTCGACGCCGCAACAGTTGTTGCGTCGTCGTTACCACGTTGTCGTCGTTCGTGTCGTCGATGCGGTGTGCTTGTCCTCCGAGGTTTACCCGTAGATAACGAGGGGAGAAGAGGGCGAGGCGACGACGCACGGAGACCGTCATGCGCTCTTGGTGGAACAAGAACACATGGTGGTCTCTCCACGCCGTTCTTGATGTAGTGAGGAGGCGACGGTGGTAGGTGGTGACGGCGATGGTGAGCGGGAGGCGGGACTCGTGTGGTATGTACCGTGTATGGTCATAGTAGTGCGCCCCACTCCCACTCGGAGCTTTTGTCGGCTACTAGTGCAGGACACCAGACACCATCGACCACTTGTCAAACTTGTTTTTCTTTGTTTGTTCCGTAACGTCACATCAAACATTCATATAAGTAAGTCCCACTTTTCCTCTTCGTCCTCCAAGTAATCTTTTTCCCCACCCACCACCTGTGGCCACTCTGGCATGTATGGGATCTGTCTGCACTGCATCATGTGGTCGTGGACAGTTCTCCTCACTTGGATGCCTACATCTTACCATCCAGTATATAACTGGTGGTTTTCCTGTCACCCAGAGTTGATTTGTGCGCAGTGACAGATTGCGTTCTCAAACAGCTTGGGTCCAGGCTATCGTGGATATTGGTCTCCACCTTTGACACTTTGATTGGTGGATTTTTTACACTTCCTTAAAGTACCTTGGATGTGTGAGGGTACTCTTTGGGCCTGCACTCCTGGATTCGTTCGTGTACGTACATAGTGGTACACTGTTGTATGTACAGACATCGAGAAAATGCTCAGTGTTACATATTCAAGGCTGCAGTATTGCGACAGATTGGCAGTACGTGGTCCGAAGATTGTACAAGTTTCGTGATGGCATAAAATTATTCATAAGAGGGACAACTCGTTACATGGGTACTACCCTGCGTTTGCCATCAGCCAGCAGATTGTGTATGTTATGTACAGGCGAAGTCCTATGTAAGAGTTATAGGCTGGTGGCATATTGTACAAG